>CACTHL010000276.1:0-129099 GCA_902712375.1 Dioscorea dumetorum
GTTGCAAGATAGAAACAGCTTGTTTTTTTTTTTTTTTTTTGTGTTAACTCTTTCATAGTTGATAAGGGGTAAAATAATCAAATAAGTTAAAACTCTACAATTTTACACTTGCCAAATAAAAAAAAAAATTAACAACACACCATTAATGGATTTTCCTTTTTATTAGGTCGAGAAACCAATATTATCAAATTAAAAACTATGTCCGTATTTTACAAATTTATGAAACCATAAGATTTTTTTTTTTTTAATTCTGTATATAATATGAGTGGCTTTAGACATGATCTCAGTTCAGTTCTGCTTTAATCCAGTGGTTCTTGTTTTACAAATTTTGTAACCCAAAAAGAGCTATAGATCCAGATTTCAGCCCGGGTAATAAAAATATATCAAAGAATTATTATATTATATAATTTTTATTTTGAAAAAATAGAAACCGGTCTGTAGTTTGGCTCCCCATTCAGCTCCAGTTCTAGTTTTCAATTTGCAAGAATGTTTTGGGAGATACATAGAATTAATCAAATGAAATTATTAATAATAACAATTAAGCTATTTCTGAAATTATATATATACGGATAAATATGATAAGCTCCAAAAATAAAAGGGAGTCCAATGCTCTGGACACTTGTAATGAAGAAAGAGTGAAATACATACTCTCAATAACTAGAGGAATTGTTTAAATGAGGTAAATCAAATAATGCAGTACGGAAAAATGTATTTACAAATTATTTTTCTAACTTCAAAATCTTTTAAAAATGGAATGAGAATTTTGGCGTTACGCACCAATTTCAAGTGAAATCTAGATACAGAACCAACTAGTAATATATTATTATAAAGTTAAAAGTTCATTGAATAATTAATTTGGGAATGTTTAATATATTTTACACATGACTATAATAATTTTTATCAATAAATCATTAAAAAATATCATATTTTAATATTAAAATAAAATTATTAAATATATAGCAAAAAACCACATATTTTAAAAAGGTTTCTCGCGTATTAAGAAGAGCAGCACCTGAGGTTTATAATAAGCAAAACTTGGAAATCAGGGTCTGTTTGGATGCATAGTAAATTTTTCCATAGAAAATTTATTCTATAGGATTCGAAGATGATTTCTATAGAATTTACTACAGGAAAAATTTCTACGGAATGGTGTTTGGATATGCACATGAAATTACTACGAAATATGTTAAATTTACTCCGATCATAGTGCTCTTTCCCTTCTTCGATCGTCTCAAACGCCCCCCAAAAAAACAAAAGAAAAAAATTTGGTCCCCACCTCTTTACTATGAAATCATATGATTCCATAGTAATTTTATACTTTGTAAAAAACAAAATCCAAACAATCCATATTATAAATTCCTACGTAATATTAAATTCTATAGGAATTACCACAATTCCTATAAAATTTAGTGGTACCCAAATCTATTCAATTCCATGTTTACAAAAAAATCATTGGCATGGAAAGTTCACACCCTTTTCCATTCCGTTCTATGATGTTAGATAAAACTCATCAATTTTGAACTCTTGACGAGAAGGAATGACAACTCAAAAGAATGGCAGTTTTTCAGTGGAAGAGGACATGCTTTTAACTCTACCAGTAAAAATCAAACTTGTAACTGACCATGGAGTGTACAGAGTAATTATCAAGTATGCCGATCTAAGAACTTTTCAATCAAGACTGAGAATGTCGCAAAACCAGCACATCCTGCACAAGCAGCCTTTGGACCACCTACATCGAAGATAAAAATGTGAGCGCATATACATCAAGATATCATTGCCATCACACAGAAATTTAGGATGACATCAAAATGGATAACATGAGCAAATGAAGCCAGAAACATGGAAGAATAGTGAGACTGTGTATATTAATGCATGGTAAGTTATAACCATTACCTTTCCTTGGATATATACACAATGAACTTATCACAACAATGACAACTCAGGTGGGTGATGGAAGTGTGGCATGTAGAAATCGTATTATTCGAAAATATAATGATTCAAATGCATTTTCTTATGGTTTAAGTAGTCAATGGTCTTTGAACTCTATACCTGGAAGTGTATTTTGGTCCTTAAACAAAAAACATATACTTTGGCCCCTGAACCACACACTTAAGTGCAAGTTGGCCCGTACGTTTAACTGCGTTATTAATGTCACAACAATTCCATCAGGCACGTCAACAATAAACTTAAATGTAAGGATCAACTTGCATATGAGATTATACATAGCATGGGAATGAAAGTGCACTTTTAAGTATAGTTTGGGGACCATTGGTGTATTTCATCCTTTTTTCTTGACTTATGTTCATACTCTCACATTCATAGCATGTGCCTTCTTAAAAGAAGCTTACCCCTGGCAGATAAAATCCCTCCTGTGACACACCCCGCAACAGCTGTATTGGTGGTATCATGTTTTGCTCGTGCCTGCAAGATAAATACATGCATAAGTCAAGGATGTCAAGATGTTGAAAAGAATAAGCATAAAGTTGCTATCTTTGATCTTTCGCTCACCTTCTCAACAATACATTCAGCTGCTGAGAAAAACAGACCCATAACTGCAAAAGTTTTTGCAGAGCTATAACTCCTCCTTCCCATCTGCTTTGCAGTATATATAAACTGCTGCTTTGCAGTCATCTCCTCATGCGTTATAGGATTATCCAATGCCCCTAGAAACAAACCCATAAAAATACCAAGTCCACCACCTGGAATTGAGAAAATACAATACAGTTTGTATCAGAGAGAAACCAGAAAGAATTCATAGTGATAATATGACCAATACCATAAAAGAACGATGAAATGTTTACATGAGTGGGTGACAAAAATAGCTACAAAAAATCACATCATTCATTGTTATCAGCAGAAGAAGCAAGAAGGTTGTAGTTATAGCAGGCACTTCTAAGTCATCAATTTAAGCATGAAGCATGTAGACCACCCTCTATCAATCCATCACTAAAAAGGTATGCAAGTTGTGAGGCCAAACCTAATTTATAGACTTCAAGATCAGCAAATCCAAGAGCACCCAGCATACCATGCTTAAAGACATTGGAATAAGGAATTGCATTAATTTCCTAGACCAAAATTTAGTACATCACACTTCATGCAAATCATATGCAATAAACATATGTATTTATATCAGATCCTCCTGATAATTTTAAATCGATTCAACTCTATCATCATAGCTGCTTACCCGACAATTCCAAATAAATAAAATCACTATCAATATTTTTTCACTTTCAAGACTTTGTTGGGGGCCGAAGAAAATTGAAGCTAAGATCAAACTATTATTAGCATCCGCACTTTGATCCAAACCACTCGAGATTCTCTCACATAAATGATAAACTGACAAATAAAATAGCATTCGAGGCATAAGAAAAAAGAGAAAAATTTCACAACCATTAAACACCAAGATTTATAACAAAAAAAACTATAGTTTCAAATATGATTGATGCCAAAGCAAATGCTTTGACAAAGCCACACAATCAGCAATTTCTAAAAGGATAATGAACTGCTTTCAATCATGGGATGAATTTCTATTTAAATCACAGGTAAATATAATGTTAAAATCTTATGAAATACATATCTCTATAGTATGGTCTAAGTATCATCAGTAATCATTTCTAATGCTAGTTTCTCATGACTATTAGCCGTTGTTACCAAAGACAGACATGGTTTCACAAGATTCTTTTCTTTGACAAGGTAAAAATATAACTAAGCATGCTGGCTAGACTCCATGGCACTAAAAAAAGGGAATGCTTCTATTGCCTCTAAGAGCACCTGTACCAGTGAAGGCATGAAATTTTGTTATGTCAATTAAGAAGTAATCCACTACGCTAACCTCCACAGCCTTTCAAATCCCTTCTAGCAAACGTATACCATTATAAAACAACCAAAGAAATCATCAAACGCTAGCATTCCAAGTCCCTAAAATCTCATGCGCCCATCACAGTAAACAACAAGAATCTAAAACAAAATCATATCTTTCCATTGAATACATCAGCAACAAAATCAATCAGACAACAACAAGATCACATCTTTTAAAAAAATAACCATATTCTTAGCAGGAAACTTTAGTTTAAAGGGAAAAAAAAAGAAAAAGAAAAAGAAGGAAACAAACCAAGGACTCCACTAACAACACTGCGAACTGCGCAGTTATTCCAAATGTCCTGCCCGCGTACCTCCTCGGGAGTCGGCAGCCTCAACGGCTCAATCTTCGGTTTCTCGGGCTCCGTCGGAGCAGGTTGAGGAGCTGATTCCGAGGCTGCCATTAGAACCCCGGGATCACAGCATCCAGAGATCACAAAGAGAAGACGAAGGCGCCACAGTGCGGCGCGAGCCGGGAATTTGTTCTTTTTTTTTTTTTTTTGTTCTTATTCCTCAAGAAAGGGGAGGCAGGAGAGGTTTACTGGGATCAAGAGGTGCCATCATCACCGTCCATTCGATCATTCTTTCGCTGCTGAACCATTGGATGGTGTGATTCTGATGAGCAAATCCAAGCCCTTTGATTATCGGATCCTTAACGGGTTATTGGGTTAGAAATAGCGGATCATGCTCATGGTTATCCTTTCAGAGGGGTAGTATAAAAGGGCCGTAAGCAGCGATCGATCGTTCTCTCTTCACTCTCTTTCGCGCTGCCCTAGAAAGCATCTCAACCGTTCTCTTTCTTTCTCTGTTCAGCCGCTCGCTTCTCCTCTATTGGGGGAAAACCCTAGAGCCATGTCTGGAGCTTATGGATCCGGAGGCGGCGGCGGCGGTGGCGGCGGTGGTGGTGGTTATGGTGGAAATCCCCGAGGTTCTTCTTATATGGATTTCATTTGTATTGATTTGGATTGCTGTTTCTTTAGGTTAGGAGTGGGTCCTTGTATCTGATTTATGTGATTTAGGTGGTGGCGGTGGATCTGGTGGAGGCGGAGGGTATCATGGTGGTGATCGTGGTCATAGAGGGGGTGGTGGGCACTGGGGTGGCGGTCGTGGAGGCGGTGGAGGACGAGAAGGCGATTGGCTTTGCCCTGAACCTAGGTTTGGCTTCCATCCTGTTTATGTTCTATATCTTGTTTTCTGCTTCCTTTCTTATTTAAATCTGCTTTCTTGATCTAGTTGCGGTAATGTGAACTTTGCGAGGAGGGCGGAGTGTAATAAGTGCGGAGCTCCAAACCCTGGTGGTGGAAGTGGTGGCTCGTATAACAGAGGAGGTGGACGCGGCGGTGGCGGGCGCGATGGTGGTCACAATCGCGGTGATGGTGGTTACAATCGTGGTGGTGGAGGTGATTATAATCGCGGTGGGGGGTGAGTATAATAGCAGCGGTGGTGGTGGTGGTGGTGGTTATAATCGGGGCGGTGGAGACTATAACAGTGGTGGTGGTGGCTACAATCGGGCCAGCGGAGACTATAACAGCGGTGGTGGTGGTCATGGTGGTAATCGAGGAGGGAGGAGTGGAAATTATGGTGGGAGAGGAGGGTCCTATAATGATAACCAGGGGACGGGTGATGATGGCTATGCTCAAGTCCCTCCATCTGCTTCGGGGCCTTATGGTGGTCCTCCCGGTGGGAATTATCCTCCAGCTCCCAGCTCTTATGGTGGGAGCAATGCTTATGGTATGGATGCAGTTCCGCCACCAACGGGCTATGGCGGACCGAGCTCTCTTCCACCAAGTTATGGTGCCCCTCCTCCCAGTACTTATGGCAGTGAACCCATTGTGGGTCGTGGAGGGCCACCACCGCCTAGCTATGATGGAGGATATGGTAGTCGGCCAAGGTCTGGACGTGATGGCGGTGGCTATGGTGATCGATCAGCTGACATTCCTGAAAAGGTGAAACAGTGTGATGATAATTGTGGAGATACATGTGATAATTCTCGGATCTACATTTCTAATCTGCCCCCAGATGTGACTATTGATGAGCTGAGAGATCTCTTTGGAGGGATTGGTCAGGTATATCAATATGTTTATTTTGTTCCCAGTAGGACACAGATTAAGTGGTCTGCATATTCTTTAAGAACTGTTTTTTTAATTTTTTTTAATTTACAAAGTTGATAACGGAATTCTTAAAGATGCTTGTGTTGAGTGAGAAATTATAGCTATTATGTTATATGAATAAGCTCTTAAGTTTTTTAAAGCATACTTATAAAAAATAAAATATGCTTTGGAAATATGTCCTTAAGAAATGAGCATTTTTGAGTATGATTGTTAGCTGTGTAGGTGGGAGTACAAGCACATCTGTAGTGGTGTCCAGGTGTGTTAGGCATCATGTGTGGTTGTATGTTTGGATTGTGTTTGTGATTTTGTAACTCCACTTTTCCAATTATGTTGACTACTCTTTAAACCTAATATACAGTAGGCTTTTCTTTTATTAGAAGATTTTTTCCTTTAGGTTGGAAGAATCAAACAGAAGCGGGGTTACAAGGACCAATGGCCATGGAACATAAAAATATATACTGATGAGCAAGGAAATAATAAAGGAGATGCAGTTTTGTCCTATGAAGATCCTTCTGCAGCTCATTCTGCTGGAGGATTTTACAATAGTAAGCTCATGGTTTCAATTTTTTTTTAAATTACTTATGCAATTTATTCGTGTGGACATCATCACGGGTATACCTGAATATTTTTTTGTTGTGTAGACTATGATCTGAGGGGCTACAGGATTAGTGTGGCAATGGCTGAGAAATCTGCACCTAAACCTCCACCTGCATTTGGACATGGGTAAGGATTTTCAAATTCTGTTATCTAGCTACCTTTATTTTGCGTATTTAACATTTTCTGTTTTAGGTTGTTTGATTGCTCTTTTACTCTCTTTCCTTTACCTCCCACTGCATTCCTTATAATTTTGGGATGCTTTGCGATAAGTCATGTTAACAGATCACATGACTATCATCCATTTGAAAGCACTGTTTTATTATATGCTAGAGATGCACATAAATACTCTTGTTGCCATTTAACCTATGCTGATCGCTAGACTCTTTCAAAATGGTTGAGTTCTAGGAATATGCACACGCTTATGATTTGCAGCAAGCATAAAAAAGGAATATTAGAAAACTTTTGAGTTGATTTTAGTAGGAAGAATTCTTCAAAGTATGTGTCTTCTACTTACGTTGTCCTAGCTACAAGCTTTATGAATGTATGCATGGTATCCAATTAATCCGCTTCCCATTCTCATCTCCTAACATGCAGGATATCATAGTTCAAGCTTCTCTTTTGCCTTGAACAACTAAACCTTACCTTGTGCTTGGGTAATGCAGGCATCATGAACTAATAGTATGTGATTTAGTCCAGACCTTCTCATAATTGTACATGCAATATGTCATGGTTTCTAGGATAATCTACTAATTTTTAATGCTTACTTAAAGAAAGAATATAAAGTTTGAAGCTGGTTATCTGTTAGAACATTAACATGAAAGACAAATTTAAGCTGCTTTGCTGTATAGTTGTGAAAAATTTAGGGGCTTTGTGAGTTGTGCTGTGTGTATGGTGTCTGTACTTTCATAATATATAGGAAGCTTTGAGAAAGATGTATATTACGGGTATAAAGATGCACACTAAGGATAATCATCAGATCAATTTTAAAAGAATGAGGTTCCTTTTGGTTCGCGGTGGGTCTTTTATTGTTGCAAACTATTTTGTGGTAGACAATAGCAAATTACCAATTGCTTTTGGTGAAGCTTCTTATGTTGTAGCGTCATGCTACAAGTCCACTAAACAGAATTTGGGGAATGATTGGTTCAGTAGTTGAATGATAAGCGTTATCCTTTATTTAGTAAATGTACATTATTGTGAGATACTTTCATAAGTAGTAACACAATAATGACTTGTAAATTTTGTTAGAAGATGGAGAAAGTTGATTCGTTTGCGTTTTCTAGATGGTCAGATTGGTTAGTCAGCGTAATGGGAAATGTGTGAAAGTTTTGCTAGCTAGTCCCCGTGCAGAATCTCTTGTTCTGTTTTTCTATTGTAGTTTCTCTCTTTTGATCATTGATAGGGATTTCATTCCTACTACTTCTGTAAAGTCAAGCTTGTTCATTAAATTCTATTACTCTTTTTTTTATGTGGTGTTGCACCTCTATGCCATGTAATTTTTATTTTCATATTTTTTTATTGATTCATAATTGTTTCTCTATCTTTCAATATTACTGATTGGAGGTATACTGCAAATCAGTGAAATGAAGTGGAATGAGTTTTAAACCTTTTGTAGATAAGAGAATACTATTTTCTGCTTTTGGTTACCCATTGCAGATTATGTCCTTAGTGTGCTTTCTAAATTCTTGTCACTCCATTTTTTCTCATTGACTATCTCAGCGTTTGCAAATGATGCTTAGGGTACTTAGGCATCACTGAGATGAGAAATGTGTCAGTTTACTGTGGGTGACTTTCCTTGTTTTATGTCTAGAATTAGGAGATTTTGAACATACACTAAACCGAATTTTTCCTTCAATCATGCAGTAGAGGTGGTAGAGGAGGTTATGGTGGTGGCGGAGATCGGCGCAGGGACAACTACCGGGATGGTGGGGCTTCTGGCCCTGATAGGCACCAGCATGGTGGTGCACGCTCACGGCCATATTGAAGATGCATGGCTATGTTATACAGCAACTATAAGTCTCTATGAGAAATTTTCTGTTCCTAATCACCAAGTTGTAGGCAAAAATTGGTGCCTTAAGGTAGGTAGCCCATGACCCTCTTTTAGTAAATCCTCATTTCTTTCATAGAAAATGCTGGATATCGGGGAGGTTTGTCTTATTTCTTAGACCCTAAAAGTTTATTTGTATTGTGTGGATGTCTTTTTTGTGTTTTTAGAGACAAGTGGATATGATCTCCAAATTGCTGTGATAGGTTTGAGATGAGTTTTTCAGGTGAGTGCTGTGCTTATTTATGAAATTGATTGGCATCATGTTTTCTGATATCATCATCATAATACTAACATCTTTGTGTCCATCGGTGGGCGTGAACTATCATGGCAGCAAAGCATGGATCCGGAGACCATGGATTTTAATCATTTTGCCAAGCGATGTTCATGGTCATTCTTGGCATTGTTTTTATGCATGCTTTTGACATATTTTAATCCTTCAAAACCTTCAATGTAAATAGACATGCCATTATAGAAACTAGGTTAGTTTTTTGTGGAGGGAGCGTCGAGTGAAACGGTGATCTACTCATGATCACAAGGGTGCCTTTTTCCCTGCTGGAGACGAAGGAAATTGTATTCATGGAGCTTCGTTCTTTCTCTTCGATCAAGGCTTCACAAACTTCTGCCCCCTACGCAAAACTGATTGAAACATGATTAGGAAAATTCATTTATTTATTTTTAACTAGAAAATATTACCTATCTTTCCTATGGTAGATTTCTATGTAAAAATATAAGCTAGTGCAGAAAAGTGGGTTGATCTTTTGGGAGGGAGCTTCGTGGCAAACGAGGAGCTGCTCATAAGTTCATGAAAGGTGTATTTTTTGCTGTCTAGAGCGCCCAAGTTAATCGTTTTCATGGAGCTTTTCGTTCCTTGTACCAAAGGCTTCAACGCTTCGCTAACTTCTGCCAAGTACTCAACTGCTTGAATCGATGATTATTTTGTCTGAAAGCTCATTTATTATTTTTTTTTTTGAAAAAGTGGATAAACCACCTAATCATTTATTTTTCTATTAGAAAAGAATACAAATCTCTAATATGATATTTTGGAAGTTCAAGGACCCGTGTAAAAAAAATGTTCATTAGTTGGGAAATTATCTTCTATTGATTATGCAGTCTATAGCATTAAAAAATTGAGTTCACACGCAAAGCAACGGGCATCTGCTTGCAATCTATTTTTTTTATATTTTAGGTAAAATTAATAGTAAAGTTAACTCTATGTACTGCCGTGATCTTTACCTCAATATTCCTTCGTGAAAAGGTTTTTTTGTGGTAAAATGAAAAGTCAAGTTAACTCTATGTACTTCCATGTTCCTTATCTCCATATTCCTTGGTGAAAGGGCTTCCTTATCTCCTCGGAGCTCTGCAGAGCTGGGCTTCTCTCTTTCCATCAACCATGTCTCAAGAGTCCACTACATTCGATCCTACGAAGCCAGCCATTCCAATATCTTATCCGATCAAAACTCTCGCTGAGCTCGCATCGCGATCCTACTTCGATTCGTTCCACTACCCTTTCAATCGGGCGTCCGTGCCGCTGCCGAGCTATGCCGCCGGCCCGCTTCCGTCGCGGCGGAGGCTGCTTGTGTGCCACGACATGCAAGGCGGGTACATTGACGATCGATGGGTGCAAGGTGGGAGCAATCCGAAGGCGTACGCGATCTGGCACTGGTTCTTGATGGATGTGTTCGTTTACTTCTCCCATGATCTCGTTACGCTTCCACCGCCGTGCTGGACCAACGCTGCCCACACCCACGGCGTCAAGGTCTCTGGTTCTTTTCCACCTTATTCCTTTTTAGGTCTTTTTACTTCAACCTCCCTTGAAAATATTGAAATTCTCAATTACACCTTTAAAATGTAAGTTTTGACCTAATGAAAAAGGGTAAGTAGGAGAGAAAAATAATAATAATAACGGGAATAATAATTTTCGTATGTTTTTTAATTCTTGAATGGAGTTGTGGGGAGTGTCAATACAGGGGCCGCAACGCACGCGAGGAAAATAAAAAACGAAATAAAATTTTGATAATATGCTATGACAAGAGAAATTTTACTTAAATTAGAAAATGGAAAAATTATTTTATCTTATATTAAAATAAAATTAAAGAAAAACTGGCCTGTAAAAAATAAATTGAGAAAATGATATTGCTTGACGTGCGTGCAATTTCAAACTGGTTAAAGGGTCATATGAGAGCTTGACATGTTAACGTTCGTGGCCAAATATGTGCAAGTTTTGTGTTTCTTTTACAAACCATCATTTAGATTTGTTGTTATTATTTATTTTCATCATTTATATCATTTGAATAATGATTTTTAAATACATAATTTGATAAAAATATATATTACTAACAATCATCTTTCACTGAACCCGCGCTCTTTTTTTTTTATTATAAAAAAAATTGTCGAACATCAAATTTGTGTGGATTCTTGGATTTGAAGGTGCTGGGGACTTTCATCACTGAATATGATGCTGGCAAGGTGATATGTGAAAGTGTCCTTGCCTCAAAGGATTCTGCTCATATGTATGCTGAGAGGCTGGCTGAATTGGCTGTGGCTTTGGGCTTTGATGGCTGGCTGGTGCTTTCTCTTTCTTCCTTTGAGATTTATTTTGACAGTGAATGTCTTGCTTGGATAATAATACTAGCAGAAAATTCAAATTCAATAGTGATTTGTTCTCTTGAATTTTTGAAGGTTCTTTGTTTCGAGTTTATATGAATTGACATGGAATATTTACTGCAGCTAAATTTAGAAGTTACTTTGAACTTGGATCAAATCGATAACTTGAAAGAATTTATCAACCATTTAACCTCGGTTATGCATTCCTCTGTGCCTGGATCTTTGGTCATATGGTAACTTCTCTTCCCTTTAACATTCCTATGATTGAAGTCTTTTAAAAGCTTTTAATTATTGTGTCATAGGTATGATGCTGTAACCATAGATGGTAAGCTAAGATGGCAAAATCAACTAAACGAGAAGAACAAGCCTTTCTTTGATGCCTGTGATGGTATATTTGTCAACTACACTTGGGATGTTAGTATTTTTCCCCCTTGATTTGAATTCCTTTCCCACGTAGAAGTTCTGAATAAACTGTTGTTTGGATTGTAGGAAGATTATCCAAAGCTTTCAGCTGATGTTGCTGGTGAGAGGAGATATGATGTGTACATGGGTATTGATGTGTTTGGCCGAAACACATTTGGTGGTGGACAATGGAATGTATGTTTGTTTTTCTTGATGCTTCTTTGATAGCACATTGTAATTTATGTTCAAGGTTTATACAGTTTGTGTCCATAGTGTTTTATGTGGTTGAATATTTGTTTTATATGTCTCATTTATTGAAGTTTTATTTCTGCAATTTATTTTTAATAGAACTGATTTAAATTTAGCTCTAAGAATTTTAATGTTAAAGTGTTTGTATTATGCCAGACAGATGTTGCTCTCAATTTGCTCAAAGATGACGATGTTTCAGCTGCAGTATTTGCTCCTGGATGGGTATATGAATCTAATCAAAAGCCTAACTTCCAAACGGCACAAAATTGGTAATATGGCTTCCTAAGCTAAGTGAGTTTGATGTGAGACTAGTGGCTCTGATGTGTGTTAGATGATCATTGAGGTAATTAATTTCTACAGCTGGTGGGGTCTCATTGAGAAATCATGGGGTGTACTCCAAAGCTATCCAAGACAATTACCATTCTACTCTAATTTTGATCAGGTGAGTTTCTCAATACTGCTTTCTGCCCTATTTCCTTATCTTTATCTTTGTTTCCTTTTGTTACTATCACAAGTAGTGAAATCAAGTTGTTCTTATTCAGTTGTTGCCTATCCATTTCTTGTGTGCTTTTGTTCATATAAATCTCAGTTAGATGATTACTAAATTTTATTTGCCCTTTCTTGATGCCCGGTTTTCTATTCTCTTCAGGGGCATGGTCTTCATTATTTCATTGAAGGAGCACAAGTAGGCACTAGTGCTTGGAATAACATATCTGACCAAGGTTTTCAGGTATTCTAAAGTTAACCATGCTTATCTCGCACTCTACTATTGTAACCACTCTTTTGGATATTTTAAGGAATGAACAATGAATAGATTCCTATATATTTATATATTACTGCTTACCAATTTTAACTGTTGATTGAGTCTCAAGTGAATTTGAGGATGAATGGCATTGGTTGAATTTTGATTAGATTTTTTATTATAAGTCCAAACTCAGAAATAGGAAGGAGTTTGATCAATAGTAGTAGTGTCTGACCATTTGAGACTTCATATTCTTGTGACTTGTTTCAGTATGGAACTTTGTTGGTTCTTCCACAGAATATGATCTAATTATGGGATTAGGAGTGTTGACTGAAATGTGATTGGCTATCAATTTCTTGTCAACTATCAAGTTGTGCATGCTCTTTCCAGTGTGATCTTCCATAATTCAATTTCCTTTTTCTAATGCTTAATTCAATCATTGTTCTTGCTATCTACAGCCTTTACTTGATAGTTCTATGGATCAAAAACAAGCAACAATGCAAGTCTTTATCAAGTAAGTATAGCATTCATGTTCTTCTGGTGGAACTTCATATCTGAAATTCTTTAGCAAGTGAGAATCTAAACTGGACTTATCATCACATACTAACTAAGGGAATTAAACATTTTAGATTGCTGTGAAACTTCGATTGTTTTTCTGCCACAATCATGAGAAAGCTTAACATCAGAGAGATCCTTGCCTAATTATGCTTTGCATAGTGTAACATTTCCCATTATACTTTTTGAAATCTTGATGCAAACAAGACGCTAGACTATATATATATATATATATATATATATATATATATATATAATTGAGCACCAGATTTGGAGCTGCCTTTTTTATCTAGGGCTGAATCATGAAACTGTGGATGATTACTCATAAAAGTAATGCTTTAATTATTACAAGAAAAGAGGAACAACTGAAACTTAGAAGGTCAAGGACTCAAACTCAACACTACATTAGATTAAAAACAAGACCACAAAGCAGAAATTCTAGGAAAAACAAGTGCTAGAAGGAAAAGTTGAGTAGCCAAGTAAAGTTCTTGAACAGTCTGCTTAACCTTTCTAGCATGAAGTTTTTCTTTTTCCGCGTTTAACTGTAACTTCATTTTTGTGTTGTTTGTTTTTGCTCCATAATTTTAGATACGATCTAAACTGGCTTCCTGCTACTTTTAGTTTTGAGGACACAGCTTACACTGGTGGTGGCAGCATCACAATTAGAGGAAGTCTCAACCAAAATTCTTCTTACTCGACGAGGCTGTTCCATGGCCAACTTTCCTGTGGAGATCAACCACTCTACATTTTATATAGTGTAAGCAATCTTCTGAGTTGCTGCACACAGAATGTATTCAAATTTCAAATCTTTACTTGGATGAGTTACTGATTGAAAGTTAAATCTAGGTGAAATCTGATGGAAAATCTCTGCTGGCACTAGCCTTTGGATTCTCCTCAAGCACCAATACTAAGACATCCATCCTTCTTGCAAATGACACCCAGACCTTCCCATTGGTGCAATTAGAGAAAAACTATGGGAGAATCATTTCTTCACAAATAAAATCCAATGCGGAAGTTTCAGACTCAAAATGGGTGCTATTTGAGGCGAGCATTCAAATGAAAGGTTCCACATTGACTGATATCCGTGTCGTCTCATATATAAAGAGAGTCACCGGCACCAGAGAACAAGCAATCGATGAACCATACGATGCATCTCTTGGTCATATTAGTATCCGAACTACATCGCAGAACATGGATTTCCCACCAGCTGATGCATGGGTTGTTGAAGGCCAGCATATATCATGGGCTGCTCCGGGTGCTTCGGGTATTAGAACTGTAAGTCTGAAACTCATTTGGAAAATGAAAGCTGGGCAAACTTCGTCATTTGTGAAATACAACATATACGTAGAGAAACAAAGCAAAGAGGCAGATGGAGATCCAAATAAGAACTATCTCGGCATTGCTCGAGTTAACGCCTTCTATATATCGGACCTTGAAGCTCCTAATGGTGTCACAAGCCTCAGGTTTATTGTTCAAGTTTGTGGACTTGATGGTAGCTCCCAGGAACTACTTCTTTCTCCATATTTCCTTTTGGCTGTTGAAGGTCAGTAGAACACCATGCTAAGAAGATTGTTGTACTATTTGCTTTGAAAATAAGCATTAGAATAAGATCTCAATTGTTATGAGAAACAGCTTTGAGATCAAGGAATTACATGAGAATGTGGGACTATTTATCCGAGTTTGATTGGAAAAATCTTGATACAATTATTTAATTGTGCATTGCTGGTTTGATAATAAAGCACAAATGAAACATATCTACAATAATAAATTAGGTTGTAAACTTAAAATGTTTCATTATGAGAGTTTTTATTCTCCCATGGCTTTGTTAGGGTGGATTATCGAAAAATAATAAACTACACATAAATTTTCAATTATTTTATCTTGTTAGGTGATTTCAGGTTCGCAGCAAGCTTTTATCATGGGAGCATTGTTTAAAGAAAAATGCGAATGAAAAATAAAATATATTATTAATTTAATTATTTTGTAAAGTAACGAATATTTGCATTCACCTCAGTTGGTAAAAATAAAAAGTGTATTTTTCTAAAATTAAAAACCCTATTTTTTACCCCAAAATTTTTGTCTATTATCATGATTTGAGTTTCTTTGATTTCATTAAAAAAAAAAAACTACACGGTACTTCTCTTCCTCTAGACTTTCATATAAATAAGTGCTCATAGACATATCTTTTGATTTTTAAATTTCTTTCTATTTTATTTTTATTTTGTAATTTTTTTTAGATTTCAAATTATTTATTATTATTATTATTATTATTATTTAACAAGGTAAATATGTGAACTCTATCCATCGACCGCCACAAAAAAAAAAAACTTGGTACAGTAGTTTAATTTTTGAACCTCAAATTCATTATGAGTTGCAAACTTTGACTATTATTATTATTATTATTATTATTTTAATAGTTAACAGTATTTTAAAGTTTTATAGGTTTTTATTATACATGGTGTTTTTAAATTTAAAATCTAAAATTATTACAATAACTATTGAATTTATAAAATACAGTAATAAAATGTAAAATAGTACTTGACAATGCAAATATAATATATATATATATATATATATATATATATATATAATATTTATATAAATAAAGATACTAATACAATAGTTTTCACTCAATATATATAGTAAATAGTAATTTAAAACATCCACAGTACACAAGTTTTTTAACGTACATTTTATATATAAGATATATAGATTTGTCTAAAAATGTAAAATCAGCAACGTTTACACTATTCCAGCCTTTCTAAGGGAGTTAAATAATATTCAGAGAAAGTCACAAAGCCCTTGCTTTGCGCCACCAGAGGCTCTTTGCTCGATCCCGCTTCCCTCTCCTCCGATGCGATAGCTCCAAACCCTAGATCCAATCCATGGCGGCAGACGCATCTCCCAAGTTCCGCACCCAGGACCTGATTCCCGCTGGCGCCGGTGCCCTCGCTGTGGCCCACGATGGGCTTGAGTTCTGGCAGTACATGATCGCCGGATCCATCGCGGGCGTCGTTGAGCATACCGCCATGTTCCCTGTGGATACGCTGAAGACGCGGATGCAGGCCGGAGCTCCGCCATGCCACCCGCCACTCGGCCTTCGCCAGACCCTTCGTTCCGTTCTACGAGCCCAGGGTTTCCTTGGCCTTTACCGTGGGATCAGCGCCATGGGCCTCGGTGCTGGTCCTGCACATGCTGTCTACTTCTCAGTGTACGAGCTCTTCAAGAAGAGGCTTTCTAAGAATAACCCCAACAACCCTCTTGCTCATGCCGCGTCGGGGGTGGTGGCGACGGTGGCGAGCGACGCCGTTCTCACGCCGATGGACACGGTGAAGCAAAGGTTGCAGCTCGAGAGCAGCCCGTACCGTGGGATAGGCGATTGCATGAGGAGAATGGTGAGGGAGGAAGGGGTCCGTGCTTTCTATGCGTCGTATCGGACCACGGTGGTGATGAACGCACCATTTACCGCCGTGTATTTTGCGACCTATGAGGCGGTGAAGAGGGCTTTGATGGAGATTTCGCCTGATAGTGCCAATGATGAAAGGTTAGTGGTGCATGCCACTGCTGGGGCCGCAGCCGGTGCTCTGGCGGCAGCGCTCACAACACCACTGGATGTTGTTAAAACCCAGTTGCAATGTCAGGTAACCTTCCTTCATTTCAATTTTTCAAGGTGAAAGCTATAAAGTTTGCTCCATTCTGCTCTCTTAGTAAAATAATTTTTGAATCTATGCTGAAGAATGTGAGATCTTATTGCTTCATATATGTAGGAATACCGATTTTAGTATGGTTTAGTTTTTTATAGTAGACGTCCTACGTGCTGTTTAAGCTGGCATACTGTCCATTTAGTTGCATTGGATGGCTTTGTTGTAGAGAGCATTGTTAAACCGAAGCTGTCTGAAGGCTAGTAGTTATTGGACCATCTGGAGCAATGTCCTTGTTGACGAAAGATGGAAGATTTTTTGTTGCCTCTTTTTAATATTCAAATTACCTGAATTTTGAGGGTAGAGAAGATATGGACAGTGAAAGTAAAATTGGCTTCGCAAATTGCTATAAATAAGCCAGGAACCTCACAATTTGTTATCTGTGATTGATTGAAGTGAATTTAATGGGAGCTGCT
Source organism: Dioscorea dumetorum (assembly GCA_902712375.1). NCBI lineage: Eukaryota > Viridiplantae > Streptophyta > Magnoliopsida > Dioscoreales > Dioscoreaceae > Dioscorea > Dioscorea dumetorum. Next base: position 17,280 of record CACTHL010000276.1, read on the forward strand.
GAACAATGCAAAGTTTTTTGTGTGAAAACCTGGTCTTGATTGGTTGTTGGTTGATTTACTGGAACAGAGAAATGGTGGATGTTGGTTATTTTTTTTGGTTAACTATGTTCAGATAAATGGCTGGTCAGTCCATTTCAAGTCATGTTAATAATTTTGTGTGTGTGTTCCTATTAAATCCTGGACTGGGTTTTGCATCTTGTTATGAGAGATTGATACTGCTATTTTGGAGAAATGTTGCGTTATGTGTAATAGCATTTGACGCTTTGTTATTCTTATTTGGGTTTTGAGACATATATTAATAGACTCTGGGCACCTTGTAGGAGCCAATGAACTTCAAGATATCCAACTGAGGCAAGAGTTCTTCCTTAATTGAATGCTCATCCTACCAGTAACATGTATTATGAACAAATCGTACTGGTCAACTGATAGGTTAAATCGCACATAAAGTACAAACCAATTAAGGGAAATTAATTTGGCTGCATAGAATCAATAGGTTGAAATGAACTGGTTCCATTATTCATCTTGAAGACATGGTATCTAGAGCCATGGCTACAAGATAACATGTTCATACTGCATACAGGGCACTGATGTAGCTGTGGATCTGCTCATATAATATAATATTATGTTATTCCGCAATGACCCCTTCACCCTAAAACCTTGCATTTAGGAGAATATATCAGGTATCATGCGGCACTTAGGTGCGTTATGACTTTCGTGATCTGAGGCAATTCATTTTGTGAAAGTTTGAGAACTTCAATCCATGGACTACTTCCAATTTTTCCTGTTCTTTCACTATGTTGTGAATTCATCTCAAAAAAGATAATAGTTGACTTTACCTGTAATGTGGCAAAGAACCATGACTTTGCATTGCTAAATTTGTGCCTGTATGCAGTCGTGCAGTCCTAGCTAGTTTTGTACAGGATTTTCCTTAACATGTGGAGCAAGCAATGAGCCCCAAATCATGTCCCAATACTAATGTAGCATAATTGATGTACTAGGATCCACATTTTGACAATCAGCGGATCAATTTTCCATGATCATGGGTTTCAGATTATTGATCATGCTAAATGCTTGCAAACTTGTGTCTGAATTCCAGCATCAATATTTCACTGCACTTTTGTTCTCTTGCTTTCTAAAATTGCCATGTGGATTTTACAATGTCTACAGTCAAGAGTAGCATGTTTTCCTGATTAATTTAACATTTTGTATGGTCTGCGCAGGGTGTTTGTGGCTGCAATAGGTTTGCTAGTAGCTCAATCGGGGAGGTACTAAGGTCTATTATAAGGCGTGACGGGTATACCGGACTGATGAGGGGATGGAAGCCCAGGATGCTGTTTCATGCACCAGCTGCTTCTATTTGCTGGTCCACATATGAAGCCTCTAAGTCCTTTTTCCAAAGGCTCAACAACTCTAGGAGGGAAACATCTTGAGTCAGTACTAGATCAGCTATAATTTTTTTACACCAATTTTTTCCAATTTGTGTTGTCTTATTAAATTTAAAGCAATGCTCACCTCTAGTAGGTTTCTTACTACTAATGGAAAAATTCATTATTTTTTGAGGGGGATGATGACGTTACGCGAAAATTTATTTGCATAAATGTTATCGTCGTTGTTGTTCAAGTGTCGAGGAAATCCTGAGTGGTTTATGGAAAATCTATAGGGGAGATTTGCTGGCAAATGTAAAGCGGTGTTGTGTTTGAAAGTCATATTCTGTAGGAAAGTAATGATTGTAAAATACAATTGCAAGCACATTGCAACAAGCACCAGTGGTCTAGTGGTAGAATAGTACCCTGCCACGGTACAGACCCGGGTTCGATTCCCGGCTGGTGCAAGTGCTTAAAAAACTTTGTTATTTTTTTTTTTTTACTTTTTGCAACTCTGAAAGGGAAAAACCAAATCGTTCATTCTATCCAACAGCGTCAATGTTTTGAGGTTATTTCATTTTTCTTTATTTTAATATCTTCAAAGTTCTCACTCTATAAATTGGATCTCTTCTAAAACGCCTTAAGATTTTAAAACAATAAAAAAATACCTTGAAAGAAATAAAACAATGTTAAAGTAAACAAGCGCCATTTATATTGAGTTTCAAACCATCATCCTCTCTCCACAAGCTTCAGGATCAACAAATCTGAACAAAGGCACACTAAAACTTATCCACAATGATACCATCTCTTTGGACCTCATAAGCATCTCTACCCCTTGTTTTCTTCACTCCTGTTGTGAAGTGAACCTTTGGCCCTTCTGTGGTAACACAGCTCACTTTGGTCCAAATCAACACTTTGGTCTTCAAACCTTCAATATCAGCCAACTTTCCCTTCTCGAGATAACCAGTCACGCTGGTGAAAAAGCGTAAGACAGACGAGTCCCTGTAACCAACTTCACATATGGAGGGTATGAACACAGTGAGCTTCCCTGTTTCTTCATTGAACTCATAGTTTGTGGCGTCTCGAGGAAAGAGACCAATTGGCAAATCATACTCCCGAAGCAGATCGGGCAACGGCTTCTGCATTTTACCTGGAGAACAACCAATCAGATCATTGCATTCTATTCAAAACATTAGGAACTGGCTCTAAGTTTCAGTATTTTGCATGCATTCATTTTGGCTCAAGATGGACTTCCAAAGTATGTGAAACAATCAGTTGCAAATCCTCTCACAGGTACTCAGTTATAATAATTTCATAAGAATGACATGTGATTAAGGAAATTAAATACTCTTCACAATGAAACAAAATGTCAGGAATGACAGAAAAGGCATGGGCGAAAAAGTTTTATATATATAAATAATTGCCGGTTTAGTGGTCAAGACAAACTTTCATATTAAGCATGGAAATTATAAACATAAAATATAAGGAATGACACCAGAAATATATAAATAAATGATCATTATGTTCGGCAATATATGACTCAGGCATTAAAAATGTTGATATAAAAAAATCAAGAAGATTGTGCAGACATGCATATAAGAAGAGGACACCCATGCCTGACTACAACATAATGCTCCTCCATTCCAGAAAGAGGGCAAGAGATAAGAGAAACAAAAGGAATTACCACTTAAAAAAACCAAGAAAAGTTCTTATTAGCATATCTTGTATTCTTGGGAAGTATCACAATTAGGTGCCAATCATTGTAATTAGCTATGTTTAGATGGAAACAAATTAGCCTAGCCATCATTCTTGTAATCAGCTATATATGGCTGAGTAACCATATTTGTGGATAGCATTTCAAACAAATACAAAAGGATGTATATAGGGAGAAATGATTTTGGGAATAAAAGCTGGGGGGAAAAAAAGGTTTTCCCACTCCAAAACCTTTTGTGACATGGTATCAGAGCCTGATCAGATTTAACCTAATCATTCAAATCACAGATCTGCCATTGTCATGGCTGAAGAAGAAAGCAAAGGCAGAAACAACAGTGATGGAACCGCACAGAGGAGGACGATTTCGCCATACGACATAACTGCTAATGATAATCCTGGAAGTTTGATAACACAAGTTCAGTTGAAGGGTGAAAACTATGATGAGTGGGCTCGCTCTCTCAGAACAGCATTGAGGGCAAGGAAAAAGTTTGGCTTCATTGACGGAACGATCGAGCGGCCGCATGAGAAGTCACCAGACCTTGAAGACTGGTGGACTAATAATTCATTATTGGTTTCTTGGATAATGAATACTATCGAACCTTCATTGCGTTCAACAATTTCGCACATGGAGGTGGCACAGTCTCTTTGGGAAGATATAAAGGAACGGTTCTCAGTAGCCAATGGACCACGCATACAACAATTAAAAGCCGAGCTTGCGGAGTGCAAACAAAGGGGATTGACTATTGTTACCTACTATGGGAAATTGAAGAAGTTGTGGGAAAAATTGGCTGATTATGAACAATTGCCGACGTGCAAGTGTGGGTTATGCAAGTGTAAACTTGAATTTGCACTTGAGAAGAAACGTGAAGAAGAAAAGGTTCATCAATTTCTTATGGGACTTGATGAGACACTTTATGGAACAGTGAGATCTAATTTGCTCGCGCAAGACCCTTTGCCGAGTTTGAATAAGGTTTATTCAACTTTGGTCCAAGAGGAGCGTGTGCGAACCATCACTCGTGGGAAGGAGGAGCGTGGTGAGGTGATGAGCTTTGCTGTACAAGTTGGCTCTTATAAATCGCGTGGTCGAGGTGAAGTGAAGGACAAGAACATGGCATGTAGCAATTGCAATCGTGCCGGGCATGAATCAGATAGTTGTTTTCAACTGATTGGTTATCCTGAATGGTGGGGAGATCGCCCTCGTGGAACCGGTCGAGGAACTGGACGCGGCAAGGGAGGACAAGTTATGGCATATTCCGGTAGGGGACGTGAAGGTGGAATCAAGGCAAATGCGGCGCAAGTCTCGGCACCGGGAGCAGTGGCCAATGTCATGCTTTCGGATGCTGACAAAATTGATGTCAAGGGGCTTAGTGGTGAGCAGTGGCAAACATTGATGAATCTCATGAATGCAACCAAGATAGGAGCTAATGAAAAATTAGCCGGTAAGCATTCTTTCGTTCAATGGATAATCGACACCGGTGCTTCTCATCATATGACGGGGCAACTAGAGTGTTTGATGGATGTTCGAGATGTAATGGAGTGTCCTGTGGGGCTTCCAGATGGGAAGCAAGCTACAGCCACAAAGGAGGGAACAGTGGTGCTTAGTGATAACTTGCAATTATTCAATGTGCTTTATGTGCCAAGTTTGGCATGTAGTCTGATTTCTGTGTCACAATTGATTGGTGAATCTGATTGTATTGTTCAATTCACTAATAAATTTTGTGTTATACAGGACCGCACTTCGAGGATGCTGATTGGTGCGGCCGAGCAACGAGAGGGGCTCTACTACTTTCGAGGGAAAGTGACTGCAACAACTGTGAAGACTGTTGGTGGGAGCTCCCTTGGTTTATGGCACAAACGGCTAGGACATCCTTCATCTAAGGTTCTAGAGTTGATTCCTGGTGTTGGTTCTAGTAAAAATGGTGGTATTTGGAATAAAACTTGTGATGTTTGCCTTCGAGCAAAACAGTCAAGAGATCGTTTTCCTAGCAGTGATAATAAAACAGTAGAAACATTTCAGTTGATTCACTGTGATTTGTGGGGGCCTTATCGGGTTCCATCTTTTTGTGGTGCAAGATATTTTTTAACTATTGTCGATGATTACTCACGGGCAGTATGGATTTATTTATTGATTGATAAAAAGGAGGTTTCATTGAATTTGTGTAACTTTATTGCTATGGTGGAGCGCCAGTTTAACAAACAAGTGAAGACTCTACGTAGCGACAATGGTACGGAGTTTATATGCATGGACAATTATTTCCGTGAACGCGGTATTGTGCATGAAACATCTTGTACAAGAACCCCACAACAAAATGGTCGGGTCGAAAGGAAGCATCAACATATTCTTAATGTAGCTCGTGCATTGCGCTTCCAGGCTAATCTCCCTTTAGAATTCTGGGGTGATTGTGTTTTGACTGCCAGCTATTTGATCAACAGAACACCTTCAATCATCTTAAATGGCAAGACACCATATGAGTGTTTGTATGGATCATCACCCTCCCTCGGACATTTGCGTGTATTTGGATGCCTTTGCTATGTGCATAATCAAGACCACAAAGGTGACAAATTTGCTAGTCGTAGTCGAAAATGTGTTTTTGTTGGTTATCCTTATGGGAAAAAAGGTTGGAGAGTGTATGACCCAGAGTTGGGTGTGTTCTTAGTGTCAAGGGATGTGGTGTTTTGTGAGCTTGAATTTCCTTATTCTGCAGATGATTCAAAATCCAATTTTTGTGCAAAAGATGATGATGGATCAAGTCACATGCCTAATTTGTATGGTGTGAATGATGATTGTGATGTGCTTGGTGTGAGGTATATTCAAGAATCTCATGTGAATGAGCAATCTGCACATCTTGATGGAGATATTGCATCACCTGCAGAGTTGATAAATAATGTGGGTGAGACATCTGTTGATCTTTTGGAGGGAAATGCAAGTGTGCTCTCTTCCTCAAGAGGGGCTGAAGTTATAGTTGCCAATGATGGTACTGCAGCAGATAATGGTGATAGAAATAATGTGAGGGGGGGTTCAAGTGTTGTCATTCATGAGGAGTCTTTGGGTCGTGGACATCGGAACAAACTCCCATCCACCCGTCTACGTGACTTTGTGACCAATACAATCTGTAAGTTGAGCTCCTCTCCACACTCATCTGCTCAATCACACTCCTCAGGTACATCCTATCCTATAGCACGATATGTGAATTGTAATAACTTTTCTATTCGACATCGAAATTTTTTGGCAGCTATTACTACAGGAATAGAACCTCGAACCTTTGCTGAGGCTGTGAAAGATGAAAGGTGGCGGCATGCCATGCAACAGGAAATTCAGGCATTGGAAAAAAATGGCACATGGACCTTGGAAACTCTTCCTCTTGAAAAAAAAAGCTATCGGGTGCAAGTGGGTTTATAAAATTAAGCATAATTCTGATGGGACAATAGAAAGGTTCAAAGCCAGGCTCGTGATTTTGGGGAACAATCAAGTTGAAGGACTTGATTATACAGAAACATTTGCACCTGTTGCGAAGATGGTGACTGTGCGCATTTTTCTTGCAGTTGCAGCAGCTAAAAATTGGGAACTACATCAGATGGATGTTCACAATGCATTTTTACATGGTGATCTTGAGGAGGAGGTGTATATGAAGTTACCCCCGGGTTTCCGGTCTTCGGCACCAAACACAGTTTGTCGACTCCGAAAATCATTGTACGGGTTGAAACAAGCTCCTAGATGTTGGTTTGCTAAGTTGGCTGGTGCTTTGAAGCAGTATGGTTTCCATCAATCATACTCTGACTATTCCCTTTTTACATTGCAACGTGACAATCTCCGACTCCATGTGTTGATATATGTTGATGATCTCATTATTTCGGGAAATGATGGCACTGCAATTCAAGCTTTCAAAACTTATTTAAGTACATGTTTTCATATGAAAGATCTTGGTAGTTTGAAGTATTTTCTGGGGATTGAGGTGGCCCGGAGTTCCACCGGGATTTTCTTGTGCCAACGGAAATATGCTTTGGACATTATCTCCGAAGTCGGTTTGTTGGGAGCCAAGCCTGTTGATTTTCCTTTAGATCAGAATCATTGTCTTCCATTGGCTAAAGGAAAGCCACTACTAGATCCAGAGCGCTATCGCAGGCTGGTAGGACGATTGATTTATCTTTCTGTAACGAGACCTGAACTTTCATATTGTATTCATATGCTTGCACAGTTCATGCAAAAGCCTATGCAAGATCACTGGGATGCTGCGCTTCGTGTTGTGCGCTATCTGAAAGGAAATCCAGGTCAAGGGATTTTGTTACGTGCTGACTGTGATTTGCAACTATATGCATGGTGCGATTCGGATTGGGCCAGTTGTCCCTTAACACGGCGATCTCTTACTGGTTGGTTTATTTTACTCGGTGATTCTCCTATTTCTTGGAAAACAAAGAAACAACATACAGTGTCTCGATCTTCTGCTGAGGCAGAGTATCGCTCCATGGCTACTACTGTCTGTGAGCTCAAATGGTTAAAGGCATTATTATTGTGTCTTGGGGTTGCTCATCCTCGACCTGTGAACCTTTATTGTGACAGTCAAGCTGCGTTGCATATTGCAGCTAACCCTGTTTTTCATGAGCGAACGAAGCACATTGGAGTTGATTGTCATTTTTTGAGTGATGAGATTTTGAAGGGTAATATTGTTACAAGATATGTGCCTACATATGCTCAGTTAGCAGATATTTTCACTAAAGCCCTGGGGAAGAAACAAATTGACTATTTTGTTGGCAAGTTGGGCATTCGCAATCCGTATGCTCCAACTTGAGTGGGGGTATTAGCATATCTTGTATTCTTGGGAAGTATCACAATTAGGTGCCAATCATTGTAATTAGCTATGTTTAGATGGAAACAAATTAGCCTAGCCATCATTCTTGTAATCAGCTATATATGGCTGAGTAACCATATTTGTGGATAGCATTTCAAACAAATACAAAAGGATGTATATAGGGAGAAATGATTTTGGAAATAAAAGCTGAGGGGAAAAAAAGGTTTTCCCACTCCAAAACCTTTTGTGACAGTTCTGTTAAATGAACAGCATTAAATGAACATTCATTCAATAAATCTTCCTAGCAATAAAATGTTCCTTCTATAGTTAAGATTAGTTAGTTACAAGGCAAAACAAATTATACCAAGCCACTGATGAATATGTCACAACATCATTAAAGAATTGAATCATCAAACTTAATGAATATTCATTTGCCAAGGAGAAATACAATGCAGTGATTCTTTGCTTGCTTCTAAAGATAGCATTTTTTCATGATTTAAAAAATAACATAAAAACCTAAATAACTAAACATTATAACAGCAATAAATAATCCGGACTTCTTTAATGACGTGAAATTATTAAAACAAAACAGATAAACACCAGTAACACATGATGCAGGTGACAAGAAGTCATGGGGAGAATTGCACCTTTGATTTTATTGACCAACCATTTTGTCCCTCCTTCAATGCTGCTAGAGATTGACTGCTTAATCATGACAAATATATAAATGAGAATACAACAATTGGACCATCATCCATGAAAAAAAATATTAATTTTAACCAAACATGTCACAATCTTAAACAAACATCTAACTATCAATTTAAAAAAAGTATTTTGAGAAAATATGAGAACAAGAAAGTAAGCCCTAATTGAAACCAGAAGAATCTCACACAACTCATAATTTCTCCAAATTTCATTGATGGCACAACACAAAACGTCATCTTAATCGTTAAAAACATCAAAAACATCAAAATAAGGCACAAAACAGTGAAAAAACCGACCGAAAACAACAACAGAAGAAATTCTTGACAAGAATGAATCGAAACCCTAATTCTTGTAATTAAGGAGGAAGAGCTCACGTTGATGTCATCGCCGACGGAGGAGATCTCCTTGTTGGCCTTCTTGTTGATCCAATAGGAGCCGACCTTGTTCAAGATCTGGTCCATCGCTCTTCTCCCAGAGATGAGAGATCGGACCCTCAGCCAAAGAAATTTTAGGGAGGATGGAAGGCCAAGCGTTTCGTACTATTTTCCCTTTTCTATACAATTTTGTCAAAGCTTTACATTTAAAGCCCTATATTTATAAATATTTGAAATATTTGCATTTACACTCCTCTAAATATGGGAAATTATGTCATGATAGTAAAGTCGTTGCTCTAATATACGCCGTCGATCTCTATCTATCTCAGATTAATGAACGGCCCAAAAAAGGTGGCTGGATAAACATGAGCGTTAAAACGATCTTGAAGGGAAAGCGCGGACTAGAAGCATCGTCAGAGCTCTCTCTCATCTCCAGCGTCCAAGTTTCCAAATTTCCATATAGGTTCAGGTTATCATCGAACGTTTCCCGTGGATTTTTATTCGGAAATTTTGGTATTTTTTGGTTTTTGATGCTTCAATTGATGTTTCCATGATTGATTGTTTGGTTCTCTAGATGTTGATTTGATTTTTAGGACTTTTGTAGAATGAATTGTATGGCTTGTGTTTATAATAGCTGACTGAGGAGAATCGAAGTGGAATTTCTTGATTTTGGGATGGACTTTGATGAATCTATTGATTTTATGTTTGGATGAGATTGTTCTATTGTCCTTGTTAAGCTTAGTGGATTCAGTGCCTTTAAATCTACATTTAAATGTCCTACGGCTGAGAAAAAGGTGTTTTTGATAGATTGTTAGAACCTGATATTTATTGAATAATGAATCTAGAAAATAGTGGGAATTATCTGTTAGTTACTATTAGATTGGTGCATTTTATTGCTCCAAACCCTATGAAAATTTGTCCATTTCTTTACACTGTGAATTAGTTAAATTTTGGTGTTTATGATCCAACAAAGTGATGTGAGCATAATCTTGTTCTGAACTTCAATCTTGCAGCCAAGATCATCAAGTTGATATCACTTGTTGCGAAATAAAAGGAACTGAGTGGAGCAGGGTCGCAGCATAAAAGGAACTGAGTGGAGCAGGGTCGCAGCATAAGTACTTGAAGATAAAAGATAAAAATGATAGACATAGATTTTACGTAGAAAACCCCTTAACAAATCAGGGGAAAAAAACTACGGGTAAGATAGAAAAATTTACTATAGTGGTAAAAAAAGGAGCTACAAGCTTTCTGTTAACATAGAAAATATCAACTAATTCTCTCATGTAACAAAAGCAACACAAACTCTCAAAATATTTTTCCCACTTTCTCACCCTCACTCTTCTCTTTATTGTTTAGGCTGTGTAGAGAGCTTTCATTCTCCCTCTATTTATAGGGAAACATTTATGTGATTATGTGAGGATTAGGTGAGGATAAGTATGCTTAACAAGATTGGTGGCAGGGCAACCTTGACCAAAGGTTGGCTACAGCCAACCTTGACTAGCATTCTCCCATCTGAAGATATGATTGATAGTCAATCAGATCTTCACACCATTCTCTCTATCTTTCCAATTGATGTTGCTTATGTCTCTGTCAGACCACAATAGGATCGACACCACTTGAACTTGTCAGTGTTTATTGCTTTCGTCAAAAAATCAGCTAAGTTGTCACTTGTATGAATCTTCTGCGTATCCACTGTTCCTTCTTCCACTTTCTCACGAACGAAGTGGCATTGAACTCTGATATGTTTTGTCTTGGAATGAAATGCTGGGTTCCTTGCAAGATGCAAAGCACTCTGATTGTCACAAAACATATCAGAGTTCAGTACCACTTCGTTCGTGAGAAAGTGGAAGAAGGAACAGTGGATATGCAGCAGATTCATACAAATGACAACTTAGCTGATTTTTTAACGAAAGCAATCAACACTGACAAGTTCAAGTGGTGTCGATTATCTTGTGGTCTGACAGAGACATAAGCAACATCAAGTGGAAAGATAGAGAGAATGGTGTGAAGATCTGATCGATTATCAATCATATCTTCAAGTGGGAGAATGCTAGTCAAGGTTGGCTGCAGCTAACCTTTGGTCAAGGTTGCATGCCACCAACCTTGTTAAGCATACTTATCCTTATCTAATCCTCACATAATCACATAAATGTCTCCCTATAAATAGAGGGAGAATGAAAGCTCTCTACACAACCTAAACAATAGAGAGAAGAGTGAGGGTGAGAAAGTGGGAAAAATATTTTGAGAGTTTGTGGTGCTTTTGTTATATGAGAGAATTAGTTGATATTTTCCCTGTTAACAGAAAGCTTGTAGCTCCTCTTTTTACCACTATAGTAAATTTTTCTATCTTACCCGTGGTTTTTTCCCCCTGATTTGTTAAGGGGTTTTTCACGTAAAATCTGTGTTTCTCATTTTTATCTTTTATCTTCGAGTACTTATGCTGCGACCCTGCTCCACTCAGTTCCTTTTATTTCACAACACATATAATGTGTTTAAAAATTGATCCTTTTTTATCACAGTGAAATATTTATGAGGCTAAAGCCTTTTGGCTTCTTTTCTTTTATCTTTTTAACTTAACCTTTACCCCATGAAAAATATAGTTCTTCTGTGTTGTGGATTTTGTTATTTAATGACACGCAAGGAAGTTACATTATCATTGCCTACTTTGTAATATCTATATATGATTGACTTTCACAAGGCCTGCGTACTTTCCACCAACCTGTTTCTTCGTGTTAAATTAGCAGGTGTTCAGTTTATTGACTTTGTTTTGTTCTGTTTTCTCAATTTGAAAATAGTATCCTTCAAGTAATGACTGATTTATGGATTATTTATTGTTCAGAATTCAACTGAAAAAGTGTTATTTTCTTGTTCAAGAGATTGTTTATTGCGCATATTCTCTCCCTGGTCTCCCAAAGTTTTACTTATTATTCCGACAGTTTTCCGGTTCGTATGAAACAGGGTTGTGCAGTTTGTGATGGAAGAGATTAAGTGTTGGACTTAACATTTTTTTTTCTTTATTATGTGTTGATCAATTCCTACAAGGTCGAAATTTTGGGTGTTAGTGCGAGGTTCTTAGTTTACCACCCCTGAAATCCTCAGAGCAAATTTACTAATTCTTCATTAGAAATTTCTTCAGATAAATGTCATATGGCTCCTATTTATTTTCATATCCCAATTCGAGTGAGATTGTGTCTTAGGCTTCTATTGTTGGTTTACTTTTCAAATAGAATTAATCATGGTCCATGGTGGTTAAGTTATTATTATAGACTTATAGTTCAATAGGAGTGAAAAACCTTTGGTCTTGCTTGGTATGATACACATTATAGACTTATAGTTCAGTAGGAGTGAAAAACCATTGGTCCTAGTTGGTATGATACACATCAAGTAAGGCTATGCTTTCTTCCCACCAATCTTTTGTTCTTCCTGCTTATCTTAGGTGGTACTCGTTTTTGGGTTTGTTTGTTGATGTGATAAACAACTATGTTATTCTATTTGATTTGGTGCTTCTAAACATTTTGTATGTGCCATAAGTGGCAGCAACTATAAGCTTAGTCTCAAATTGCCACCAAAATATTAATTTACGTTATCATTTATTGTGTTTGTCTATTTTTTACTCTATTTCTTTATCTATTGGTCTCTGATCATCTTATATGTATAACTATGTTTCATAGTACTACATATGGTTAGTGCTACGAAAAAAATCTTGCACGAAGATTACTACATTCATTGTATCACAACCAATTGTAATGTGTACTAATTGATAGCTAAAGATTTTCACTCCCAATTATCACATTGCTTCTCTTGCAGTATGTCGGAGCCCCCTTTTGTTTCCAGAGAGAGGCTGCTGAGGTACCAGCAGTATTTCCAAAGTGTTCACAAGCACACCTACTTGAAAGGGCGCTACGATATGATTACTTCAGTGGCCATCCCTGCTGCCTTGACTGTATCGAGCCTCTATCTCATTGTAAGTCGTTAATCTATTGCTCCTTTCATCGATCTTTTATGAACACATTTCACTCTTAAAACATTACTATGTACCGTATGAGCAGGGGAGAGGCATCTACAACATGTCATACGGGATCGGAAAGAAGGAATGAGGAGAAACTCTTCCCTTGTTCAATAAGTTTACTGTTTGTAGTCCAAATCCTAACAGTGGGTTTGACATTTTGATTGTGTTCATTTGCTCATTATGTATCTTGTTTTGTAATCAGGAGTTTGCTTGTTCAAAATAACTGTTTCATTGAAATCTCTCTTGTTTTCATAGCTTCTTTGAAACACCTGTTGCATTTGAAGCTCTTATGTGGTGAGGTAAACTTCTCCCGGAAAATTTTCCGCCTAATTGTTAAAATTTTGAATAATTTCTGCATTAATATTAATAAGAAAAGTCAAGTGTTGACAAGTTGTTTTACACATTTATTATTATTATTATTATTATTATTATTATTATTATTATTATTGTGAAAGAGTCGAATTTTTTATTGGGCCAGTTTTAAATAAAAATTACTTATTAGGCTTCACTGTGTTACATGATAACATTCATCCCCTCATCCTGTGAGACAAGGATGGTTCGGTACGTTGACAGTTCGGGCCAGTTTTGCTCACGTGAACTTCACGTGGTCAACAGGCCCAACTAGGCCATTCCAGGCTGTCTTATGGGACCCACTTCAAGAATTGTAATCTCCCAAATATTTCTGGGTTCACGTGGATTATCTTGATAATATCTTCCTTTATATAACATTCCCTGTAAGTATCTTATTAAGAATATATATATATATATATATATAACATTTCCGGTAAGTATCTTATTAAGAATATATATATATAGAAAGTATAAATATGTTTGAGTGGAAGAACAAGTTGGTTTTCTAGTGAAAGATACTAAGAGCAGGAAGATATAACTCAAATCATGAAAGTTGAATGAATGTTAGATAGAGAATCCAATAAAAAGAAGCTTGACAAATAAAATGGTTGGAACTTCTCAAATTGCTTTTCTTAATCAAACAGTGAAACTTTTCAATCCAATAGTTTTGTGAGAGGGATCAAGTGGAACTCAGTGTTTGTTCCTTTCCTGCTTTTGGTTTCTTCAAGCCTCTGGGATATGGTTGGATCTTTCTTTTGAGGAAAAAATAACAAGTGATGAAAATTTCATTGGATAAATATTTTGTATTGTGAGCTTGGTATTTGTTTGTAAATTAAATCATGGAGTTATGTTTTTGAGTAAATGAAGCTCTTTTTTAACACTGTTGTGGTCCTTGCCAAGTGAATGGAGCATCCATGGGGGTGTGATAGAAAGTACTTTTCTTTATTTTGAGTTTGTCACGTGCCCCAAATTTTAGTTGCCATTTTTTAACTAAATTTATATATTTTAACTCGGGTTATATTATATGTATATTTTATTTAAATATTTTTTATAATACTTATGATATTTTAGCATATTGATACTGAATTTTTTTTGCTTAAGGCGTTTGTTTATTTTAAAAAAAACCCCAAAATCAAACTCCAAAGCCACACATCTTTAACACGTGTTTATTATATATATATATATTCTATCATTTGTATAAAAAATTATTTTATGAAAAACATATTGTATCATTAACCATGTACCAAAAAATACTACAAAATAAATCTAATATCCTGTAGGCCAGCTAATTGACTCATTCTTCTAGCAACTTAAATATCAAGGGTTTGTGGAAAAATTGAAATCATTTTATATATATATATATATATATAAATTAATATAATATAATGAATTATTTGGCTATTGTAACAATAGTTGAGTAGTTAAAACAGTTCTATTTGGGATAACTTATCCTCAGGAAAAAGAAAATAAAAAAAAAAAAGATCCATTTAATATGGGCCCATTTTGAGAACATTGGAGGTGAATACTCTGGGAGATAGGCTACTGTAAGGGTTGATGACCTTACACTTGGTCAGCGGGCATACAGTATCACATAGACCAAGCCACGAGGGCGCACAGCTGCGTGGATTTGGTAGCGCTCGCAGGTGGCGCGGCACTTGTGTTGTGTCGGGACCAAGGGCGGGTGAAATACCCCGCATGATCATGGGCTGAGACCGTGAGACGCGCGCGCGCGCTGGACCGTGGGCGTGCGCGTGGCCGATGAGCGAGTGGGGCAGGCGCGCCCCTTTCCAAGAGTCAAGTGTCGCAGGACTTCATCATGTAGAGTGTTGGATCTCTAGCAAGTCTAGGCGGGGCGGGACACTTGATCAGGCCGGTATTGGGCATGGGGCTCAATCAACCTTGGATTTGGGGTAGCTCTTGTAATAGGGTCAAATGTGTCTTTGGGAGAAGACAAGGCCACTTGGTGTTGGTTTTGGCCATGGTTGTAAACATTTCTCAATCTAAGAGAGTTTTATGTTTTTCTCTCTCAAGATGGGTTTTCTTTGTGTCGTGTTTCTCGTTCCGACGTGTATTCCGGATTTGCTCGCTTCTTCTTATTTCCGCTATACTTTGTAATGCAAACAGGATTAACGTACTGTTCTTGCAAGGAAAGGCTGACCTGTCGCTATGGTGCATGTCAGGTGCCGCACGGCCAAAGCTGATCGGTTAGGGCTGTGACAGTTGGTATCAGAGCCACGAGTTCGTGGCGTGAAGCGAAGCGCGAGAAGACACAGAAGTGAAGACGGTGGAGATGGCGACTAGCAAGAAGGATCGTTTGGATCGCCTTGAGGAGACAGCGGAGCGCTTGGAGAACGTCGTCGGGAGTGTCGATGATCAGCTCATGAACCTGTCGAAGATGGTCGAAGACCTTGCGATGGGATATCGCGAGAGCCAGAAGACTGTTGAAGTCCTGAAGACGAAGGTGCAGTTTCTGGAGGCAGAAGTCGGCCAACTCAAGGAAGCTAGCGCTTCACCGGTCTCGTGGGAGGCGCCCACGAGAGTGAAGGTCCCCGAACCTTCCCCATTTGATGGCGCACGGAGTGCCAAGACGCCGGAGAACTTTCTTTGGGATGTGGATCGGTACTTTAAAGGGCTGCAAGGGTGCGGGCCATGAGCGAGTCCCGTTGGTCGGGATGTACCTTGCGGCGATGCGAAGCTATGGTGGCGAACGCGTCGGCGAGGAAGATGCTCGGGCGGGTCGGACAAGTTCGAACTCGTGGGTCGAGTTGAAGAAGGAATTGCGGGAGCAATTCTTGCCCGGCAACACTTGCTTGGGTAGCTCGCACAAATCTGAAGGAGCTACGGCGGCAGTGCACCTTGTCCGAGAGTACGTGAAGGAGTTTTCATCACCGATCTTTGGATATCGGGGACATGTCCGAGGAGGACAAGTTGTTTAACTTCCTTACGGGACTCCGAGTTGGGCCCGGATCGAGGTACGGAGACGGGCGCGAAGGACCCGACCTCCGCGATCATTGCGGGTGAAGCAATCGGTGGACTTGCAAACCTTACCCGGTGGAGAGGGTGAGAAGGCGAAGTTCGAGATCCAAAGACAAGAAGCCGGTTGAGAGAGGGACCGGAGATGGGTTCCTAAGGTGGAAGCCTACCGGTCGGGCCAGATGGAATAGACCCGGGGATAATGGAAGAGCAGCAGAGTGGTTCGGGCAAGATGAGTGGATGTTTCATCTCGCAAAGGACCACATATGGCAAAGGATTGCCCTAAGCGTGAGAAGTTGGTCGCGCTTAGAGATGAGTCAGAAAGCGATTCGGAGGACCCGGCAAGGATGAGTCCTTTACAACTGTTGGGTGCCTAGAAGACTGTCAAGAGTGACAGGGCGGTGGATTCTCTGATCTATGTGGAGCTGACCTTGAATGGAAGGGCCATACAAGGGAGGGTGGATACAGACGCAACTCACACTTTCATCAAGGAGGATGTGGCGACTCGGTGGGGACTGAGCGTAGGGACGCACACGAGCCGAGCGGAAGCAAGTTAACTCTCGAGCACGGGCGGTGGCCCGGGAAGATTGATCTCGCGGCGGTCACATCAGATGATTTCGAGTTGTTACTGGGGATAGAGTTCCTCAAGTCTGTGAAGGCCGCTATTGTTCCACATTTGGGTGGTCTTCTTATGGATGAGAAGAACCCATGCTTTGTAGCGGGAGTGGCTGCAAAGGAGAAGAAAGGGAAGAAACCGACGCTTTCTGCGCACCAGAGGGTGCAAGGGCTGGGTTATGGAGAACTCAGTTATGTTGCTGCTGTATTGGAAGTGCAGGATGATCTGGTGGAGGATCTACCTTCAGTTATGGCTGAAGTCTTGACGGAGTTTCAAGACGTGGTGCCGCCGGAACTACCCCATGAACTCCCACCCCGGCGGGCAGTAGATCACCAGATTGACCGGGCGACGAACCCCTGCCCGGGCTCCCTATGTCACACTTGGAGTTGACAGAGTTGAGGATATGACTCACAAAGCTTGATAATGGCTTCATTTAGCCAGAGGGCATGCGCTGGTGTTGTTCCAGAAGAAGCGGGAGTGCTCTCTTCGACTGTGCGCGGACCACCGAGCGTTGAACCAAACACGGTGTTTGTGGTGAATCCTATGGTGGATCACATTGTTCACTTGAAGCAGGGATTATCAAGATGGAGGGAGTGACAACTGTTGTGAAGTTGGAGAAATATCATTTCTCGGGGTGAAGTCCGTATGGTCGGGCTAAGGTGGCGGTGGTTTTGGACTGGCCTGCACCGTCCAAAGAAGGTCGTGCCGCTCACCGAGTTGTTGAAGAAGGACCAGTCGCGGGGCTGGACCGAAAGGCAACAGACTCTATGTGCCGAAAGGAGGGAAGATTCGGCAGAAGCTCTTGGGAGAGCATCATGATGTTCCATGGGCGGGACATCCCGGTCGTGAGCGAATGAAGACCTTGCTCACAAGACATTGTTATGGGCCGGATAGGGGCGAAGACTTTGAAGCATATGTGAGGACGCGTTTCGTGTGCCAACAAGACAAGTCGGAAAGAAGACGGGAGGCCTGTCTTCTCCAGCCGTTGAGTGTTCCGGAAAAGTCATTTTTCTCCGGATTTTCCTAAGGTGGAAGAGATGTCAACAGTGATGGTGGTCATGGACCGATTCACAAGGTATGCGGTATTCATACTCGCACCGGTAGTGTGTTCAGCAGAGGTGGCTGAGCTATTCCTGAAGCATGTGGTGAAGCACTTTGGGGTACCGGGAGACATCATAAGCGATCGAGGTGTTCGCTTTACTGGGCGGTTCTGGACGGCGTTGTTCGAGTTGTTGGGCACAGAGTTGAAGTTTTCCACAGCGAATCATCCGTGGACGGATGGGCAGACGGAGAGGATCAATACTCTGTTGGATGAGTATCTCCGACACTATGTTTCAGCTTCGCGGAAGAATTAGCTAAGTCTGCTTGATGTGGCGCAGTTTAGCTACTTTATCGGTCTTCATCAACGGAGAGGAATCCGTTTGAGCTTGTGTATGGATACCAACCTATTACTCCTTCAAAGGTGGCGAAGAGGAGGACATGAGGAGAATGTCCTGCCGCGTATCATTTTGCTATTGATCGGCAAGAGATGATGGAGAGTGCTCGGGATAGCCTCGCAAGGCGGCTCGCCGAATGAAGAAGTATGCAGATCAAGGGAGACGTCCTTTGGAGTTCCAAGTAGGGGACAAGGTTTGGTTAAAGCTCACTCCACAGGTGTGGAAGAAGTTACATCAGGAGGATGTACACAAAGGCGGAATCATGTGGTATGATGGGCCTTTCGTTATTGTCCAGCGGCTGGACAACCCCACTGATTCATCGAGGGCGAAGAAGAGTCGGGCTCCGCCGACTATTCGCGAGGAGTTCAGCAGGGTGGCTGAGCGGATCCTAGACCGAAGAGTAGAAGGCCAAAGCAAGAAGAACCGCAGGGTGTTCTTCCTTGTCCAATGGAAGGACTTGCCTATGTCAGAGGCAAGCTGGGGGCGCGATACTACTCTTTGGCGGTTCAAGGAGTTGGTGGAAGACTTCTTGAGTTCGAGACCGACGAGGACGTCGGGTTCAACTAGTGGGGGTGGTTTGTAAGGGTTGATGACCTTACACTTGGTCAGCGGGCATACAGTATCACATAGACCAAGCCACGAGGGCGCACAGCTGCGTGGATTTGGTAGCGCTCGCAGGTGGCGCGGCGCTTGTGTTGTGTCGGGACCAAGGGCGGGTGAAATACCCCGCATGATCATGGGCTGAGACCGTGAGACGCGCGCGCGCGCTGGACCGTGGGCGTGCGCGTGGCCGATGAGCGAGTGGGGCAGGCGCGCCCCTTTCCAAGAGTCAAGTGTCGCAGGACTTCATCATGTAGAGTGTTGGATCTCTAGCAAGTCTAGGCGGGGCGGGACACTTGATCAGGCCGGTATTGGGCATGGGGCTCAATCAACCTTGGATTTGGGGTAGCTCTTGTAATAGGGTCAAATGTGTCTTTGGGAGAAGACAAGGCCACTTGGTGTTGGTTTTGGCCATGGTTGTAAACATTTCTCAATCTAAGAGAGTTTTATGTTTTTCTCTCTCAAGATGGGTTTTCTTTGTGTCGTGTTTCTCGTTCCGACGTGTATTCCGGATTTGCTCGCTTCTTCTTATTTCCGCTATACTTTGTAATGCAAACAGGATTAACGTACTGTTCTTGCAAGGAAAGGCTGACCTGTCGCTATGGTGCATGTCAGGTGCCGCACGGCCAAAGCTGATCGGTTAGGGCTGTGACAGCTACCATCTGGCCAGATGAAAAATGGATGTTTGTTTTCTAAAAAGGCTGCAAAGTGTGTACAGGTAGTCAGTCAGTCAGTCAGTGAGGACTCAGTGGGGAGATAGATGGATGTAGAGATATACACAAGAATAATGGATTGATTCAATTCAATTCAATCTTCATTGCAACTTGTAAGTTCATTTGGAATTCATGATCTTTGACTGCAACTTTATTTCTTTGAATCTAATAACAATTGCATACTTTTTTAATTTTATAATCCAACTTGCTGCTTAAGAAACCTGCTCCTTTATTTATTTATTTATTTAATTATTATGAGAGATGTGGATAAATAACGGATTTAAGTACTCTCTATATGATTTGGGAGAGGGATGAAATACAAACTCTTTTGATGTATAGATAATTTTTTTTTTATATTCCAATTTCAATAATTTAAAAGGTGATGTTGCATTGTTATTTAAAAATTTTAAAAAGATAAGAATGGTTATTGTTAATTTTTTTAAAACTAAAAGAGTTTAGAATAATTTAATTAATCATGTATTTACGGTGCATGATAATCCACTACCAAATACATCACATCAACTTTGTGTCAGATTCAATAGCTTTGGGATTAAGGAATTGGTTTCTTTGAATAACTTGTTAAATATTCTTAATTATTTATTTGGTACCTAGAATACATGTATATACCTCTAAAAACTCATGAAAATTTTTAGTTGATCTCCAAAATATAAAAATTATTTATAATCATAAACAGTATTTTAATTTATTGGTATTAGTTTTTTGCATAGAGTATTTATGTTTTTAATGAAAATATATATTCAAATCTCAGCTCGCATAGAACGAGAAATAAAATGAACTAATATATTAACTTCTCACATTTGCACACCTGATTTCTCCACTTTATTAATAAATTATTTATAATTAAAAATTTCTATTGAAAGCATATAAAATATTACAAGGTTTTGTTTGTAATTTTCATATATATATATATATATATATATATATAGTATTACAAATATTAGAATACATAATCAAGACTCATTCATTTTAATCTTTAAATTAATTTTTGGGTGACATTAATTTTTATATTTACTAGCTGCTAGCTAGTTTTATATCTTAAGTAAGATCTTACTTTCATCACTGGTGGAAGTAAGGGTTCTAAAGTTTGTTTAGTTCCCACTTAATTAGTTGTTCTCTTACTTTCAAAACAGTAGAACAAATATCTTTTCAAGTTATGCTACCAATTATTGTTTTTTAGATGGTATCAGTATCTTCATTTGCCAGTTACAACCTCTCCTACTAGTGGAACTAGGGGATTTTAATTTTGTTTATTCTAGCTCAAGTTGTTGTTTTTTAATTTAAAAAAAAAAACAATACGGATATATATACACATTTTATTAACGTCTCAACTCTGTATTAGAACTCTTGTATAAAAATCAAATGTTACCGTCTCCAATTGTTTTCTTGCCTTGTTATAATCATTCTATATTTTATTAAACAAAAAATAAAGGGATCAATAATAATAATAATAATATTAAATAATTCACATACAAATTGAAACACAGAATTAATTGACTAAATAAACGTCGGTTGTATAAACAAGAAAAGATTTCAAAAAAATAAATAAAAGGGAAAAAAATAAAATAAAGGGGGCTTTTTATCAAGCAAGTTGCAAGGCAAGTTGCATAGGGTGATATTGATTACCAAAGGGACAAAGAAAAGAAAAATACAAAACAAAGGAGAAGAGAAGAGAGAGATGAAAGAAAGAAAGAAAGAAAGAAAGGACATGAGCTTCCCATTAAAAACGCTCTTTCTCTAACAAGTTGCATTTCTTTTTGACACCCAACTTGGATTTATCTATCACCAACTTGCCAACCATTACTTATTATTCTCCACCTTTCTCTCTCTGTACTTTAAATGCCAACATGCATCTCCATGCATCATTTCCAGGGAACACTGTCAGACTATTAATTCGCCTCACTCCCCTCCACAACCAATCCATTCATTTCTTTCTTTCTTTTTTATTTTTTTTTATTTTTTTACTTTCTTAGCAAAACACAAACAAACACTCACTCATGTAGAAAATTCAACAATAATAAACCAAATAATTTATTACACAGAAAATAATAATTTTTTTATTTTTTTAAATATATATATATATATATATATAATTAAAAAACAAGAGTAACAAAGAAATTATTCACATAACTTTTGTATTTATTGTAACAAGAAAACTCACACCCAAAAACAAAAAACAAAAAACAAAAAAAGGCTTCTAACTTCGTCTTCCATTCAAATGGGAATGAAAACCAAAGTAAAAAAAAAACATACACACGTGACACGCTCCACCGCCGTTAGAGGCGTCGAACTTGGAACTCACGCCGTCACCGGCATCAGCGGACCCTTCACAAGACTCTCCACCGTCCGGCCAAGGGACTGCAAGTTAACCTTCACAATAGTATCAGCAAACGCACGTGTGTCCTCCGGCGTGTTCCCCGCCGGCACGTCCACCACGTACGACTCCACCACCACCGTCCCCCCCGCCGCCGGCCCTTCTCCGGGGTGCAACGTCGTCACCGACCTGTAGTTCATCAGACGGTGCTCCCCACCAACCACTCTGAAGCTCAGCACGTGCTTCTCGTCGTCCAATATCTCCAACCTCTCGGTGCTCGTCGCTGCCGGTAAGCCGGAGACGAGTCTGACTTCCCGGAGAGTGCCGACGTCACCGTTGCCGTCAACAACGTTGCAGCTCTTGACGAAGTGTTTGTAGGCTTGAGGATTGTCGAAGCGGCGGACGACGGACCAGACGGTAGTCACCGGAGCCATGATGGTTTGGACGACGGTGGAGCAGCACTGCCCCGGCCCGGCTGCGAGGTCGTGGTGGCGAGCGACGGAGTCCGGCACCTTCTGGTCGGAGGGTTTGGCCGGCGGTGTGACGGTGTTGGCCAGTCGGTGATGTTGAGATGGAGACTTTCGAGGAGTGCAAGGCATGGCCGCCCTTTTTTTGCTTTCTTTTTTCCTTTTTTTTTTTTTTGTTTTTGTTTTTTGGGGTGGTTTTTTAAATGATGTGTGCTCAGTGTTTATGCCTATATAGGCATTGAATGAGAATGGAGCCAAGTTGGGGGTTAATATAATCATAAAGGATTTATTATTATTATTATTATTATTATTATTATTATTATTATTGTTTTTGTCCGCAATTATTAAAAAAAATATTTTTTTTATAAATAATTATAATTTGATATATTAAGAAAATATATTATTTAAAAATAAATCCAATGTTAGAATTTTACTATTTCATGTGTGTGTGTTTGTATATAAGGGGCACATTTTTAGATTCTTTATATATTATTTTCATACATTTATTGTTTCATATGAATAATTGGTTAGGTTGCATATTAATTTTGCAAAGGTTTCTTTTGACATTTTATTACAATTATTTATCAAATAAATTTATCTGTTTATCATATTTATACCATTTAAAATAGATATTTTGAATAATAATAAATAATTTGGTGAAATAATTCATATTCCATAGAGCGGTGTATAGATTTAAATATACGTATAAAAATATATACAGGAAATGAGTAACCTTTACAAAGTCATACATTTAAATTATGGATATTTACAGTAATATACGTATAAAAAAAGTAGGCACTTTTAGACTTGTATAAATATTTCTTTTCGGAATGATTTCAACCCCCCAACCACTTTGCAAGTTGAGAAGAAGATATAGACGAGTTTATAATGATTGATTATAATATCTAATATATATATATATATAATTTCTTACAGTCACAATAAAATATAAAGAAATCACAATAAAACTTCAAGCTTGGAAAAAGTCACAAGAAGAATGAGCTAAATTTAGAGTGAAAAAAAAAAAAGAAAAAGAAAAAACAAGGGCAATATGATATAGTTGGTAAGTGATTTCATCTTCTTCTTTATCTTCTTTCTTCTTGGCCACATGAGGCATATGAAGTACAAGGAGGTCAAAATTCTAGTGGTCATGAGAGGCCTTGCAATTAATTAGTGGAAATAATGGGGGGCCAGGTGAAAAGAAAATTGGCAAATTGCTTGCCCACTTGCAAAGGTTTGTTGGCAAGACGGTAGATAAGCATCTCTTCAAAGGATCAGCTTAACTTCAAACTTCAATTTTTTTAATTGCTTTTATACTGATATATATATATATATATATAAGCATGAAAGTAATTACAAAAATTTATCCACTGTTTGAGAACATATATATACACACACACGCATTAAACATCACCTGTCCATAAATGTCGGTAGATGGCCAAAAATATAAAAAAATAGAAGTCAGTATATTATATAAATAAGTTTAAACTCTTATATAAGTGTTCGTTTAATTTTTATTTTTTATCCGTTGATTTTTTAGAGTTAGTAGTAAAAAAAATGAAACCATGTTATATTATATACATAACGATTTGAATTTAAGAACACTTGTTTAAATGACTCAAATTTTTATTATTGAAATAAATTTAGTGGTATAAAAATTTATTCTTGTTATTAAAAAACTTTTTTAAAAAAGAAAAGGTGTTAAAAATACCATTTCTCTTCTGCGTCATGAAATGAATTGCTACAATTTAAACAATTTATTAAATTAGTTAACATGAGGTTTTAACTGGTTGCATTACAGTTCATTAAATTTTGAACATTTCAAGCGCTGGGGTAAAGCAATCTTCCAAAAGAAAACACTCTAGATGGTTTCCAAAAAATTCCGTATTTAATATTTTTTTTAAAAAAAATTAATTATTATCACTTAAAATAAAATAAATCTAATTCTAATTTGATTAATATTGGATTAAGTCGATATGTAATTAATTTAAGTAAAATTATATTTCTAGTCCCTCAGCAAGTACCGTTTTTGTCTTGTGCTTTTTCTAGTATTTTTCGGTGTCTTCGAGTCATTTTAATTTTTAAAATTTGAAAATCTTAGTCCTTTTCTAAATAATTTTTTTTTTAATTATTTTATTTGTTTTCACGACAAACCGGCAACGAAAGGACTAAAATTTCTAAATTACAAAACTAAAGAGATTTAAAGGTATTGAAAAATATTAGACTGATGAAAAAGCAGAAACAGTAGTTGTTCAGGATTAAAATTGTATTTTGACAAATTAATTTCATATAAAATTTTTCTCTCCAAAATTCTGTTGGAATTCCCAAATCTTTACATAGCAACCAATCAACAAAATGGTTTTCAAGCTGCCTTTCATTATTGTTCACAGGCCCAATCTTATTTAATTGGGCCCAATTTTCATAAAACACAAGCCCAATTTCATCATGTGCATGTGCCTTCCTTCAAACTACATATATGCATCAACTTTATCATGAAGTCCTGTTGAAAACATTGAGATGACATGAAAAATCAGGATTTGAAGTGTATTGATCTGAAAATATATTTTTTAATGATTTATATCTATAGCTAGATTTCCTCTCAATAAAATTACATGATAATTTTGTTTAATTTTATAAAACCCATATTTGTCTAATAAGAAAAACATGGTATTTTATAAATCACATGTTGTATCTATGACTTGATTATAAATCACTGAAGGTTTTATAGTCGAGTGGCATTGGTCGCACTGCATATGACACTGGTGTAAGGATATAAAAGTCTTTTACTCGTGCCTCGTTAGAGATAGTGGTGGTGATAGATCTTCCGTTATGAGTATGGGTTTGCAATATGATCCCCATATATCAAATGAAAACAGACAAACTAGATAATCAATTCTCAGTCCATACACAAACTAGATAATCAATTCTCAGTCCATACACAAATTATACCAGCTAATTTTTTATTACAAAAAAAAAAAAGACTTGTATTCTATTTTTAAAAAATGGGAAACGATATTTAGGTAAACGGACAAATAAGTACTATATATATATATATATATATATATATATATATATATATATATATATATTAGTGGTTCACCTTTTAATTATTGATTTTATAATAATCATTCTGTTATATTGTGATAATTTAATTCAAGTCTTGTTTAGTATGTACTTTTTCTTTCTTAATACATCATCATCATCATATTAAAACAGTAGCCTACCATGATAATAACTATTTCATAGTCTAATTCTTACAAAATTTATAGTCTTTATTTTACTGTTTAAAAAAAAAAAAAGAGGATGGTGTGCATGATTAAGTGAAAACTTAAAGATTGAAGTGAAAGAAGAGAAGAAGACAGACATCGAAACTTCCAACAAAGAAAGAAGAGGACCATAAGGGAACAGAGCACCGATATTTTGAAATGGTGCACATGCTTCCATATCTTTTTGCTAGATAATGAAAAAAAACATTTGATCCCACTTGTCATTAACTCATTATCTTTTCAAGCTAAAGATTGGTCTACTTATCCAAACTAGTAGAAAATAATAATGATAATAATAATAATAAATAAATAAATAAATAACTACTTCAACACGTTTTAATAATTGGAATCACTAATTGTATGTTCGGCATCATTTGCATTTTTGGGTTTTATTCTTTTTGTTTTAAAAAAAACATAATATTTTGAAAACCAATCACTTCCATGATAGTTGAGTAGTTGAATATTGTTATCACCGTGATAATAATAGTTTAGTGATAAAACACTTGATCAAGAGTTTTACACCCTTTGAATACATAGTTGCAACTTTATTTATATTTATAAAAAAATATCTGAAAAATTTCCTTGATCAATCTCATTGCTTAATCGCATTGTCCCCAATTCAAAGCCTACTTTCATATGCATTTATTTCCATTTGTAACTTATTTTTTATGTTATGGATGTAAATTAAAAAAAAATCTCAACCAAGATAAAATTCAAGCTTGCATCCTCAGCATTATATATGCAAAGGAAAAAGTGAGAGTCAGAACAGTAAAATAATAATAATAATAATAATAATAATAATAATAATAATAATAAATGTTTTAATAGTTTTTAAAATAATTTTCTGCTGTAAATAATAATAATTAATGTAGGCCAAACAACAACAACGGCATGTTTTGATATTCAATTACTAGTTTTAACAGCACTAAAACCAGCACAGTTCTCAGAGCCCTCAAAACAGTGTTTTTTTTTTTTTACTTTATGAATGAATCCACACACAATAAACATTAAAAATTTTAAACTCAGTGCTCTTTCCCAATCCCAAAGCAAAGGGGCACTCACTACTCGCTCTCAGAGTCTCTCTGCATTCCTCCTTCCTTCTTTCAAACAATGCACAAGTGGAGCAGAAGAAGAGCTCATCTCTCTCTCTTGCTCTCTCTCTTAACCCTCATTCTCCTCTCCACCCTCCTCAGCAACCACACCTCCAAAACCATCCACTCCTCCACTGACCACCCTCCTTCTTTCCCCACCCACACCACCACTTCCAACATCTCCCTTTATTCACCCAATCAATGGCTTCCAGGTCTCAAAGTTGTCACCTTTTGCTATTTGTATTTTTTTTTTTTTTTTTTTTTAGCCCATTTCCATTATCAAAATTTCATCTTTCTTTTTTTATTTTTTCCTATTGGCTCGCAGGAGGGGCAGGATGGTCCAGAGCCTGCGCGTCGCCACGGAGTTATAGTCCCCGGCGAGGCGGCGCTGTGGCGCAGAGGAAATGGTGGAAAGGGAGGAGTTTGGTTGGGAGCTGTGATTTGTTTTCTGGGAGATGGGTTCATGATGAGAGGATGTACCCTTTGTATAATGAGTCTGAGTGCCCCTGGATGTCCGACCAGCTTGCTTGCCGGAAGCACGGCCGGCCGGAGGAGCAGTACAAGCACTGGCGCTGGCAGCCGCATGGCTGCCACTTGAAGAGGTAAGCTTTTTTTATTTGATGGAGTTGTGTTTGTGAATGTCTGTGGTTTCTTTACTATATTTAGATCTGATTATTTTTTTTTATTATTTTTAATTTGTTGATGGTTAGTATTTAAAGCACTGATTGAGGATTTGATGATTATAAATTATATTAGTGTGGATTGAGAATGTGTAGAGTGTTAGGTGTGATTGATTAGTTTAAGACCATGCTCCCTTGAAGGTGGATTACTACTACTAATTGTTTATACACTAATGGTGGTTTATTTAATGGGATGCTTCTTATAGGTATATATGCTATTGCATTTTATTCTCAGTGTTCAATGTGTTGTATATTGTGCTTTTGATTAGTTTTTCATAACATTGTACATTGTACTTTCCATCAGAACCAAATGTTATTGTAAAGGTTACTTAATTCTTAAACATGGAAGCATCATGCTTCAGTGGTTCTTTGTTATTTACAACCTAGAATGATTTGAATATCTGACTGCTTATTTGACTCTGTATTGTTGTCTGACCATAAGCGAATGATGTATGAGCTTCTTATTAAAAGAACAGTATTTGTTATGGGCAAAACATAATCAGTGAGAGATGCTGAATTGTTGTGTGTTCTGTGAAGGTGGAATGCATTGGAAATGCTAGAGAAGCTGAGAGGGAAAAGGCTCATGTTTGTCGGTGATTCACTTAACAGAGGACAGTGGATATCCATGGTGTGTCTATTGCAGTCTGTGATACCTGTCGACAAAAAATCCATGTCTTCCAATGCAGCTTTAACCATTTTCAAGATGGAGGTAAGTAGAATTAAAATCATAGAAACAATCAGATAACTTTCAACTGGAAATTACAGCCACACAGAGTGCTTCATTTTTTCAAACTTTATGCACATGCATAAGCAGCATAGCTTTCATTTTGCCCCTGTTCATTTCATTGATGCAAAAGTTCCTGAATGATTAGGACTAGACTAACACTAACGATGTGTGAAATTTACTGTTGCTTACAATTGAATTTTGAGACAATATAGATCTTTGTTAATGTTGGAATTGCAAGAAAACCTCTCTGCTAATGTGCAAAGCATAAATTGTTAATTTCTAAATATCTTATACTTGTACGCATTCGCCTTTTGGATATCTTTCACTATCTATCTGAAGCCTGGTGGCAGTATTTGGCATGTAACTATACCTGTTCTTTTGTCGTGTAGGAGTATAATGCTACGGTTGAGTTCTATTGGGCACCTTTGCTTGTAGAGTCAAACTCTGATGATCCTGTAAATCATAGATTGGATGAAAGGATCATCCTACCAAATAAACTTCACCAACATGCATCTCAATGGGAAAATGCAGATATACTGGTTTTCAACTCGTACCTATGGTGGAGAAGTGGGCCTAAGATAAAGCTATTGTAAGTGGCAAATGAAATTGGCTCGTTCGTCAACTAATACAATACTAGATGATGCTTTGTGTTACAACGATACTCTCGTTTCCGATGTAGATGGAGTAGAGAGAATTCAGTATGTGAAGAAGCTGACGGGCTTGATGCCATGACTTTGGCAATGGAGACATGGGCAGACTGGGTTTCCTCAAGAGCAGATCTTTGGAGGCAACGCATCTTCTTTGTCACCATGTCACCTACACACCTCTGGTGAGTGAGTGCTAATTTAAAATTCAATCCTTCAAATGACTTGAATGAGGAAATTTAGCTGTTATAAATCAGATTGACCAATTAAAATTTGTAATGTCCAGGAGCCGGGAATGGAATCCAGGAAGTGAAGGAAACTGTTACAAGGAAACAACTCCGATCAACATAGAAGGTTACTGGGGAAGTGGCTCTGATCTTGATACAATGCGAATGGTGGACAACATATTGAACAGTCTAGGCTCAAAGGTTACGGTTCTCAACATCACTCAGTTATCAGAATACCGGAAAGACGGGCATCCGTCAATCTATAGAAAATTCTGGGAGACGATATCACCAGAACAGGTGTCAAATCCTGTGAGCTATTCAGATTGCATACATTGGTGTCTACCAGGTGTTCCTGATGTATGGAATGAATTGCTTTTCAACTTGTTATAATAGAGAACCCAAATGCTGAGATGAAACAAGCAATTTGTCGGGATTTTGTATAAATTAAATTTAAGACATTTACATTTGAAATGTACAATGTCATATGTACCATCAATGTAATGTCTGATGGTTATGACTGAACCATTGTTTGGGGCGCATGATGGTAATTGCGGTGTGACTTGAGCATCAAATATGCATTCCTCGTAAATTAAATAAAGAATAGACACAAGGGAGCAAATTAAAACAGCAACCACATCTGTGCTTTGATTAATAAATATTTTTCTTGAGCTGTGATACAGTAGAGTTGTGGTTATTTTTAAGTAACAAAAAAGTGAATATTTACGGCCAAAACTGTGCCTTTTCTCATATACGCTCAACTTGAAGCAGGAAAGAAATATTACTGGCATTGGAATCCCTGGGATGCATACAAAAACGTTTGATAGCCAGTCTCATGGCACCATATATCCTGTTCATGAGGAACACTAAACAGGCCCAGCTAACCAGTCGGAAGCTTTATGTGCTGAACCTATGCAAAACAAAGAATGTGAAAAGATAAAATAAAATTAATTGTTGAATTGCAATGACGGATTATGAAGCAGTTCCACAATTGAGAGTCAGGCATCCTATCTAAAAGTGGAAAACCAGCTCCACTCTAAATGATATAGGTCAAGGTTTCAAGGTAGCTCATTCACATTTTAAAAACAATGATAGATCATAAACTAATTGATCAGAAGAAGACTAAGTTTCCAGTCTTGTAAAAAAAAAAACCAAATAAATAAGTCCTATAGTGTCATTGAACTCCAATCACAAGCGGGCCAGTTTGTTAAACTGTAAATGAAATCATTCAAGGTAATAGGATGAATTATTTTTCTTTCATGTTCATACCTTCTAATAAAGATTGCTTAACTTATACAATTCATAAATTGATCAAATGTCTTCAACTAAGGAGCAATACATCAGATTGTTTTATAAAAAACTATACAAAAGAATGAGAGAGTAAGATTCTTAATGTTTCCATTTCTGCTTTGCATATATAGAAATCTCACAAGGACTTATCTTCCTGATGAAATCACCTAAACAATAACTTATATAGAAATCTCACTAGGAATAACTTTTCGATCATTTGCTTTGTAACTAAAAAACCTTCATTTGCAACAGATATAAGAGCATACGTGTACAACAGAGGATGAGACCATCTTTACCTAGCAGTATTGACATACAAATTAAAAAGTTCCATTTCTTAATCATGCAGCATCTATCAAACAATTGATTAAGATTGCATATGAAGGAAGCATCAATAACTAATTCCTAACACTTGGAATGAAGTAATCTCACAGGATGAAAATTGTTTTGATACAAAAATGGAAACCAACAAGAATAAACCAGAACTTACCAACTATGAAGTGCTAAACAATTTCAGAATCCTATTATTAGTGACCCTGAATAATGCACAAAACCCGTTCCCTTAGCTTCTGAATTGTCTGCATACAACCAAAACCAAGAAAGAAACAGTCAAAGAATATATATATATATATATATAGAGAGAGAGAGAGAGAGATGATGGCACCATCTTGAAGTTGTGAAGTTAAGGTCTCACCGAAGAAGATATTTTTGCCCATTTCTGAGAGCACTCTCCAGTTTTGTAAAGGTGAGAAGTGGTTGAGAGGCTGCTATAAACAGAATAACTAGAATTTTCTGAGGCTTCTGCTACCCAAAGATGGTTCATTTGGTCTCTTGCTCGTTTGACAAGATTAAAGAAGCCAACCTGTCACAAATATAATAGGATGTCATGAAGAGCAATAAACAATAGCAATGTCTGCGAGAAGATGAAGATTGAGTAAAGCCAAATATCTGGTACTAAATAATAAATACACACCCTATCTTGCTGGATGTATTCAAAGAATATACAAATTTTCTGATATTTTTAAGCCATGAAAATAATGGATGGTCATCCTTATGATACGAATGAATTACTTTACATAAGATACTAACCACCGTTCCAGATAAGTTATGGCTGATTAAGGAAGACAAATCATTATTGAAAATGGGGCCACAGAAGTTAACAGCAAGCAGGCAACTATAAGGTCCTTCGAACTCTGAGTCAGAGCTGCCACAGGACTCATCCGTCATGAACACCCACTGTTTTTTCTGACGGTCAGATAAGCATACCTCCCCGACATGCACAACCACAGCAGCAATATCAAACTCACTGGAGCAACAACAAGAAGTGTCAACTTCAGAAACAAGTAATATAGGCTTGTTTAAGTAAAATTACAGGAGCATGTATAACAAAGGAGGAACATGCAGGAGAATGTGACTTGCCTTGCTAAAGGCACGTCGCCTAAATTTGACAATGAGACTGGTTTACGAGGGGTGAAAAAGGGTCTGCAGGAAGGAATGCAGCTGCATGGTGAGGATGAGTTATATGGTAGTTGTGCTATTAAGAGAAGGTAAAGTTATTTTACTCAAACTTCTCATGCTCGTTAAGAGCTAAGAGTTCCCATAGGGTGGAAGACCCTCTGCCTTGTAAATAAATGACGTCAGAACCAGGGTGAAGTGGCATCAATCCTCGGACACAGTATATCTGTCCTTCAACCAGATCTTGCTTCTGTGGTGAAAGAAAAATCAAAACAATATTATACCACTCGAAGTCCCTCAAGTGATACAGAAATACCCGATATTTAGATTGTGCAAATAATTGAACCGCTGAATATGTTGATCAAATTGAAGAGAGAAAGCTTGTGGAGGTGGGCATAGTCGTGGTAAAAAAAGAGAGTAAATTTCCTTAAATCTGAAATAACTAGGAGGTTTAAGGAAAGCAACTTCACCTGCTTTTCGGTTGGGTTCCAGATTGTTATTAAGCCTTCTGTCGGGCGAGCCTTCTTGCATGAACCTTTACTTGTTAATCCAACTACCCGCACTCTCATAAATGGTGTGACTTCCCGGGCACCAAGGCCAGCGTCTTCCAAAGCTTTCTCTATCTTCTTGTGTATTGCAGACTGTCTGTTTGCCTGGAGTAGATCAGCTCAATGTCTACTGATTTCCTTTAGTTCAAACCAAACAGAGAAGATCAAAATTTAATATTACCAACCTCATGCTTTGCCTGATACTCTGTAAAAGAACTTAGCTGCTCCGAAGTCATATCTGCCATCAATACTTCAGGCTCAGCAGCAGTCTGAAGGATCTTAAAGAGTTTTGCCCCTTCTTCACTATCGTCGCCATTTACCATAAAATCCTGATGTTTGGATACAACATCCTCCACGATGCTGGACCGTCTGAAAAGAAAATATGGCAATAATGCAATCAAGAAACTAAATATCCACTTAAGGGACTAATGAGAACCTAACAACCTGAAACAGAGATTGGACATCATAAGTTTTCATCAGATCATGTGCCCATTAAGAATTAATCAACAATAATTACGAATAATAAATCAAGCAAGGAAGTGAGCAATATATACAGATTTACCATATTTTTTTATAACACAAAATATAAAAAGCCTTGGTAACTTGCTTTCTCTCGAGCCAAACTGGCTCATACAAATAGTGTGAATCGATGCTTATGAAATTGGTAATTATTGTTCTCGAAATAACATTTACTTTACTACTTTTATTTTGGTCAAATAAGAAAATTGGACGTGAATTTCTTCCACAATATATTTATCGGATGCAATGCCTCAGAGATTCAGGGCATACAACTTCGTATAGACTGGAGAACCTTGTAGGAAGTCCTAAGAAAGACTGTCACTTTGCTTAGAAAATCATTTGTAATGAGAGATTATGAAAAGGATCTATTCATGCACTCTTCAATTCTGCTACATGGAGCTCAAACAAATTACCGCTGGTCATACAATCGGAGCACTTCCTTCTCCATCCTTTCCGATCTCACAATAGAACCACCATCTGGATGCCTGAATCAAACACATTACTTGTGTAAACATTGCAACACAAGAAATAGTCAAAATGCTACAGGTACCAACCTCTCCTTGTAAAGAACAGGATATATACGTGTTATTCCAACCAATGTCCTAGGAACTTTACCACCGGCACTCTTGATGCAACTAAACGCTAACGGAGCTCCAGTACCCTTACCTGAAAAATTCATGTGAGGAACGCTAGTGAAGGGAGCTATATCAATTGAGAATTGAACCACCTATAACCCAATCAAAGATTAAGGAGCAGATTTCAACTGAAAGTTGCGTACAAAATCCCAGATGATCAGCCCAATGTGCTCGATATGTCCCATTGATACTTAACAGTAAACTAACAGTTCCGTGTGCCTGAGAGTTACCAAAGATAATTAAGATGAACTTTATCTTTCCAACATTCAAGCCAAACAAATCCAATAACAGAATAAGTTGTGAGTATAAACCTCAAGGGGGGAAACGGGAGCCACCCAGCCGCATAAGTAAGCCCCCACAATCTGTATAAACGCAACAGGGAATCAAACAATTGAAATTATCATTAAAAAAAATTGAATAGGTTATAGCAAACGGTGGAATGTTAGACCATACCCGAAGCTTCTGACCAACAAAGAGCTTTCTATTAACAAGTTGCTTCAATAGTGAAGTATCTAATTGAGCATCCAATGCATACCTGCAAACTACCAATAGCTCTAATAACTTCAAGAGTCAAGCATATAAATATCATAGAACAGTAAGCATTTACTCACCAACCATCACTGAGTTCAATTTTTGCAGCATGATAGCATTCTGGTGCATCTGAACTACCAAGCTTCTGCATATCATGTGGTTCAGCTATCTCATCCAGCTTACAATTATGTGAGCCAGAATAAAACCGGATAGACGAAATGCACAGAACAACAGCAGAAGCAGCAGATGCATCACCATCTAGAATCTTCTTAATAGCAGATCTATGGCCACAGTTGACTTCTCTTTCATATCTGGCATCCACAATGATGATCTCATTATTTTGCCTATCCTTCCGCATGTAGAAAAACAAAACAGCAAATCCTTCTTTAAAATTTCAAAATTGCAAATCATTTAACCTGTATTTCAATTCCTCTAACACATTGGAAACTGTAAGGTACTTGCTGCTAGCTTGAGCTGGATAGCATCTCTCAAGGCTCGCAAGTTTCCAAACTATCCACTTGTAATGATTTGAAACCCATCTAAAAAGGTTAAATATGTAAGAAAATCAATGTTCAACCACCAGCTAAACAATCAAATTTTAACAAGTAATAAAGAATTGTGAGACTAAATGCAAAATCTGCCACCTATTAATAACGCTGTAATTCAAGCCATATATTTATAAGCCCAAAATATTGCAGCTTTACCAACCTCTAGTCAAAGGAACTCTGAACTATGGACCAAAGGATAAAACAATGAGCCATTATTTAACCCTCCAATTTATGACAAAAAATCTTTGATACACCACCAAACAAATAGCAAAATAAGGTGTAGTTCCAAGATCTCTAATGGTAAGAGAATAATAATTGTTGCAGCTTAAAAAATTGTCATTGATTTTTTCTGGGGAAATTGTTAAAATTTTCTACGCAAAATGTTAATGATTCGTCTTTCAAAGAAGATGGAATGGGATGACAGAAATTACTCTTTAGTTACATGTGATGATGAAGTACCAGACTGCAGCAACATGGCTTGAAATTCTCTTGGCCCAACCTCACCAAGACTAAAGGCATCATGAAAGCGATACTTCACTGCCGTATCTGCACTAATGTGCTTTACTTCATCAGGCAAATGTGCAATCTGAAGTAGACATAGTGATGATTAGATATGTTAGCAAGTAGACTAAGGGAATTCTAATACAGTATGCAGGCAGTTCATCATTTACCAAATTGGTATGAAAAGGGGGCATGCCAAAAAATTCTTTAATTGTCTTTCGTTTAAATTGAGCTGGATAATGAGTCGAAACTCCTTTTCTGCAAGAACGATCTTTTGAAGGTGATCGCACAGATGGACCTATGAAAGAAGGTCCATCAATATGGTCTTGAAACATAACTAGCATATAAGGACTTGCTATTCAAAGTACTTTTCCACTATTTACCAGAAGCAAGGGCAGAGGAATTGCACTTCAAAGGAGTAGTGAAACTGAAGTAGAGCCATCAGGATGCAATTAAGTTAGCATAACAACATAAATGTATGAAGATGAATTTACACAACATATGACTTTTTCAAACCTAGAATTACGTGGCCTTTTAAATGGGGAGATGGAGCTTCTTCTTCGAAGTCTCTTCCTTTCACTTGTCCAGCAATTTCTACTAGTATGTTCTGTTCCAGTGGTATTTGAAATATCAACCAGTGGTTCGCCATTCGTCCTGGAAGCTGTAATAGTTCCAACAGCGCTATCCAAAATGGAACTTCTCCTGATACTTATACTTTCAAGCTTTCGCAGAGGAGGCCCATCAATGCTTTTGGTTTCAAGCATATCTGTAACCATGCCACAGGCATTTACTTGATCAAATGCAACACCACCAGGTTTATGAGTGGAGAAAGGTTGCGCACCAGGAGACATGCTTCTATTGGTTTTGCAAATTTCAGCATTTGGAAAAATAGAAGCAAAAGTTAAATTCTCTTTATTCCAAGAAATGTCATCAAAGGCTTTGTCATCTTGGAAAAACGTGTTAAATAATTTGTCTCCTTCCATATCATCCCCAAAAACTCCAAAATTCGCATCACCAAGTAGACTCTTTGCACGTTGTAAAGCATCAGTAGAAACCGAAATATATCTTCCACCTGCAGTATGGAACTTTACTGTTGGCTGGGCAGAATCAGATTTTTTGCACACTTCAGGGCCTAGAGGGATTTCAAGCACATCAGCATTTATATGGTTAATATGTATAAAAACTGACTGGGGTCTAATGAACTCATTTTACCTTCATGGTTGACATTTGTATTGGCCTTAGCTCCCATATTTACATTAACCAGAACTTCACAATCTACATTTTCAGATTTAGGGTCCTCAGAATTGAATCCAATCAATTCACTCGCAAAACGATCAGAGGATGCATGATTTTCTTCAACACCTAACAAAGTAGCCGCTCTGAGCAGACCAGTGGAAGATATGTGGACTGTTTTTCCAGAACCTGTCTGAAATAGCGAATTGGAGAAGTTGCGGCCATCATCTATCCTGTTCTCAAGACCTAAATCTGCAGAGTGATTTACAGAGGCTAGTAGTTATTGATGATCAGACAGATTGAAAATGGATTAATCTCACAGAGAAAAGAAAACACTATGTGCAACACTGTTATGTAGAATTAATATCAGTAAGTGAATCACCTGTCTCAAAATTTCCCACATTCTTAAGAACAGACATTGCCTTCTTAAGTGATGATTGCTTCAACAGAATTGACTTTCCCGATCCATTTTGGAAGATAGGTGCACTGTTGCGGTCGTAACCACACTCTGAGGGCTTGAGAATTTCAGCTATTACAAGACAACCAGAGAAAGGAAGAATAGAATAAACCACTACTAGTGTCCTCAGTTGAAGAAAACATAAAGGAAGTCACCACACGTAAAGCATGAACCAATGGAAAGAAAGTTTATATAAACTTAGAGCAAGTCAGATTTGTGTCCAAAAAATAAAAACCCCGTCACTGAAATAACTCATAATGTGCTTTAATTTACATCCACAATTTAAGGGAACAATAGAAAACATGAATATTTTCAAGTAAAGCATGCATCATATAAATGAAAGGATTGTGATAATTTAGGACAGTAAGCAAGCAACGTCCAAATCAATATCTGTATACAAATCAAGCAAACTAGAAAGTGCACACTAAAGATTTAATGTTGAAGGAAACATGCAAGGCAATGAATTTAAGAAATAATACTCTGATGCCAAAAAAACAATTATGTAGCAATTAGATATTACCAGCAATAGATTTGCAGAAATTAGGATAAATACAGGTCAACCGTAATGGTTCAAGCATGGCATTCAAGTGAAAGTAGTTTACCCATGTCGAAATTCTCTCCTTCAAGAACTGCAGCTGCTTTTCTAATGGAAGATTGTCTCACTGAAACTAAATTTCCCAATCCAGTGCAGAACATTGGAAACCCCGCTTCACAAACATTGGAATTTTGAACCATTGGAGCTCCTGATCAATCCACAAAATCAATACACAGAGCAACAAAAGTATTATCAACTGTTATAAAAAAAATTAAAAAAAAAACCCTCTTGCTTCATCAAAGGAGAAAAGAGGTGATCATGTTTCATCACTAAAAAGTAACTTCTTTCTGAAATCTCTGTTTCTTGTCAAAATCAACAAAGGCTATAAATGACCAATAGCCTCCTCCATTTAAGCAAACAAAGAACAAAGGAATCTCACCTTGACGAACAGCATGACCTGATAGTAATATAAACAGAGAGCAGGTAAGATTTGCACTCCAAAAATGAATTCCTCACATCTAAAAGCAAATCAAACTGTGCTTACTTTTCATCCACAATTTAAGGGAACAAAGGCAAACACAAAGATTTCACATGAAGCATGCATCACACAAATGACAGGAAATGGACTAGTTTAGGACAGTCGGCAAGTATTCAAAATCCAATGCAATTTCTTCATAGAAATTGAGTAAACAAGAAGGAGCACATTAAGAGCACAATGTTCAAGGCAGCATGTGGAAGACAATGAATTTAAAAAATGATTCTCTAATTCCAATAAATTATTGCAAAAAAAATTAGATATTACTAACAGTGGAGGTCAAGAGACTGGGACGAATACAAATCGATAATAATGGTTGAAGAGTGGAATTTTAAGAAGTTAGATTGGCCCATGTCTAATTCTCACCTTCAAGAACCGCAGCCGCTTTTCTGATGAAAGATTGTCTCACCGTGACTGACTTTCCCAATCCAGTCCGGAACTTCGGAATGCCCCCATCACAAACATCAGAATTTTGAAACATTGAAGTACCTGGTAGAATTTTCCACAATTAAAATGCAAACCAACAAAAGAATTCTCAAACCCCATCAAAATATCCCTGATTCGTTTCATCAAAGGGATGAAGAAAAAATCCAGCTTCACCACTAAAAAACAACCTCTATCTGAAACCCCTGCTCCTCCAAGAACCGACTCTGCCTTTCGGATTGAGCTCTCCCTCACCGAAACCGATTTCCCCGAAGCCGTACGGAACATCGGAGCGCCACTATCGCAACCTCCTCCACCTTCTTCCCGAAGCTCGGCGGAAACTGGAAGCAACCACAAAGATTATAAGATCGACGCCATTAAACAGATTTGGAAGGATAGAGTATGAGACAATACGATGTGCATGCCTTTGAGGAGCAGATCAGCCATTGATGGGAGCTGAGTGCTGGGCTGACCTTCTGGCTGGGAAGTTAGGGCTACGCACGAATCTTCATAACGGGATTCGGCGTTAGCACCAACGACTGACCATCGGAAATGGCCACCGGCGTCAGGGACTATCTGCCATACTGGTGGATCAGGCGTTGCCGGCATCCGCTCTAGGGTTTCGGAAAAGAGAATGAGATAGGCGAGACGGAACGAAGGAAGAGAAAAAAAGGCGGGAAAGGTTGAAACTTTGTGAAAACTCAAGAGCGATATTTAAGCACACTTATTCGCTTGAATTTGTACAATAATATTATATTCCATTATTGATTAATTATTAAGGTTAAGCCTAATTACAACTGATGAATGAAAATAAAAGGTTAATTTATATAAATAATTTGAGAAAATACTTTTTACATGACACCACTTTAGAGACTATCACATTGTTAATTTTTGCAAATAATTAGAGAAAAGTCTTTTTACATCTCACCACTTTCTATAAACAGTGAAATTGTTCATGATTATTATTTATCAAAGTATTACAAAAATTAAAGTTTTAAGTAAATTTTCCCCAGTAAGTCATCATTTTTCTTATTTTTAATAGATAAGAAACACTTTTACAAAATGTAACTCTTTCCTTTGCTAATTGATTTAAATGAGTGGCTTTGGTGGAGTTTGTGAGAATAATTTATTTAGAAAAAAAAATAATGTTAGGATATGCCGCAAATATGATTGGCAATTAATCATTACTTATGAACAGTAGTAAAAACTTCAGACTGAAGGGAAATAAAATTAAACCATGGGGGCTTTTACAAAAATTAGCGGCTGGCAAGTAATTAGTTTTTTTTTTTCAAAGATTTGGGCCGCTTGGCAAGTAAAATTCCAGATAGAAAAAAACACACAAACAAGAGAAGAAAAAAATGCTTCATTCTCCTGTGGCAAACAGACCAAAGGGCTTGTAACCCAGCGGTACCTCGGGTCCCCTCGTGGGAGGAGACGCGAGTTCAATCCCCCCGAACCACGCTCCCCCGTTCCAAGAGGGTGAGAACGTTGTAGGCAATCCCCCCGCCACACGTACGCCCCTGAGAGTTGGCGCTTGTCGCCCTATCTCAAACAAACAAAAAAAAAAAAAAAAAAAAAAAAAAAAAAAAAAAAAATTGACTATGAACAGCAAGCACTACAAGAATAACACGCTTTCATAATAAAACTGAAGGTATTAAGGCATCCAATTTCCAGCCCTCCTATCCACCGGAAAACAGTCTCTGAAAAGCAGAACATAGATACTGACATCTACTTAAATTAGCCAACCATCCAGACAACCTCCGGAAAAATGTACAACTGATTGGGATTGGGATTAGCATAGAAACTCTCACCTTATCATAATACTCAATAAAAAAAACATACGAAATTTACATGTTTTTGAAAGAGAAGCAATGATAAAAACTACTGCCTGATCCAACAAAGCTTCAATCATGTTTCATTATCATTTGGAAAGTTTTTCTCTTGTCCTCCTCCACAAGCTCCCTCAGCACCTCATCTTCAATGTCTTCAACTTCCCTGGTAGAAGGATACCTGATGTATTGGCCAATAAACACCATCTTGGACAACCAAGCCTTCCAAGCATTAGTGTCATATTTATCCTCCTCCCAAGTGCCAGATGCCAATAACCGATAAACATACACCACTCTCTCTTGACCTGGGCGAAATGCTCTGGCTATTGCTTGTCTTGTCTTTGAGTGGTTCCATTCAGAGTCCACCAAAAC
Organism: Dioscorea dumetorum; assembly: GCA_902712375.1. NCBI lineage: Eukaryota > Viridiplantae > Streptophyta > Magnoliopsida > Dioscoreales > Dioscoreaceae > Dioscorea > Dioscorea dumetorum. The sequence continues at coordinate 57,760 of CACTHL010000276.1, forward strand.
CACTCTAGATGCTGCTGTAAGACTTATGCCTTCGGCACAAGCATTGGTTGATGCAAGCAATACCCTGGAGTTCTCTTTGGCGCCACGGTTAAACTTATCCATGATTTTGGCACGCACAGACAATTCTTGATCACCTTGAAGAATCAAGATTTCCTCTCCCCTCTGCCATCCGAAAACAGATTCTAGAACTTCAGCAAACATGTTGATGGGAGAGATATTGTGACAGAAAACCAAAACTCTCTCCCCTCTGACAGTAGACTTGTGCACAAGGTCCACGACAAATTTCACCTTGGAACCACACCTGAAATTTCCCTTGCATTTCTCGACCTTCTCCAGTTCTTCATCGGTGAAAAAGTTCCGGACGCAAGCAACTGTTTTTATTAACCAGGGGTGAATGGACCCAACTGTAATCAGCAATTCTAATTCAAGAGGGCATCTTTTGTGTCTTATTGAATGATGCAACTTTGTCACTTTCACCAGGATTTCTCGTTGGATGTCAGTTGATGTTAGAAGAAGAGTGTAGATTTGCAAACCGGGCAGTGTGTCTAAGCTTTCGCCTTCAAAGACATCCACAAACTCACCTGTAAGCTTATTCAGCAAATCAAAGCCTTCTTTCCTGACTTCCGCCGATTCGATTCGATCTTTTGTCCAATTTGTTCAACAAAAAGTTTTCTAGCTAATCTCTCCACTCGACTTGCTCGCTTTGTTCGCTTATGGCTTCTGCGGTTTATACGATTGAGTGTATCAGGGTCCAATTCCAAGGAAAGATCACCAATAAATCGTGGTCTCCCCAAAGAAAGACTGTTGAAATACTCTTCAAAGTTATTCTGAAATAATGTTCCAGATAACAGAATCCTGAATTCAGTTTTCACTTTCATCAAATTTCTTCTTAGCTTTGAAGTAGTACTTCTTGGGTTGTGACCTTCATCCAGAACCAGAATGCCTGGACTCTTCTGCAAAACATTTGCCATGAATCTTCTGTATTCCAGTTTTGAATCATTTTGTGTCAAGGCAAAGAAAGATGAGTAGCTCATCAGGAGAACACCTGGCTGTTCATGCCACAGCTTTAATTTTAGGAGACAATCCATAACATGCATAGTTTTTTTACTGGGACGGCGGTTATCTTTGGAGAACCCTCCCAATTTGCAGTCTGCTGTTCCCTTCTTGAACCTTTCAGCAGGGTGGATTTCATATAAAGGGATTGAAACCCCCCATTTCTCAAACTCTTTGCACCATGTATATGTTGCAATCTTAGGAGCAAGAACAAGAGGTCGGCATCGGGGATAGACTTTTAGGTGGCTGACAAGGAATGATATCACAAGCAGGGTTTTGCCTGACCCAGGTGAATGTGATATCACACAACCACCAGTTTTTGCTGGTGCACTATCCATCCCTGGTGGCTGGAAACATCCAGCTATGTTTCTCCAAATGAATTCAAAAGCTCTTTTTTGATGGCTACGTAGCTCGGATCGATACTCAGGTATTAAATTCCACACATCGTCATATCCTAATGATGCTGTCGTGTCCAACAGATCATTTTTATAAGAATTTTCAAATTCATAAGACCCAATCCAGTCAAACTCTTCTTTGCCTCCTTTCTCCATGGATGAAAAGACCCTAGCGTTCTGCACCTGTAGGAGATTGGTAGAAAAATATAATAGATGAGCAAAATATGGAACTATGACATTGAAGCTATCAGGATTCATTTTTCACTTAATAATTTGAACTTACAAATGGTGGCCAAACATCTCTTATTTCAGTGCATACATACTTGCACAGGTGACATATTAAACCAACTTCCTCATCAAGGGTATACTCATGCTGGCACCGCTGTTCCCCACTGTTGTCAGAATTTTCCAAGCCAAAATCCTGTCAATCATTATATTTTACAGTCAAAGCACCATAATTGCAACTTAAGGACAAGCATAATAACATGCTGGCATGACAAAATTAACTCGTCACATATAAAATGTTGAAATTATATGCATTTCCACTTCTTATTGTCCTTCATGCAGATTCATTTACTGATATCTTAAGGCTACACCAACGTGAAACAATTATGAGTCCATATTAGCTTGAGATGAATGATCAGAGTCTGAGATACAATATGATTGTTTACAGGAAATACTGCAACACATATTTCTTAATGACAAAAACAAATGCTGTAGTTCGGATTTGCATAATCAGAGTGCATCAAAATGCTCTATCGAGTATTGTTAGCCTTCACTGGGATTACTGTTTCGGACTCAGAGCATTACACTGTCAAGAAGGCTCTAAATCTGAATGGAAAAAGGTACATTTTTTATCACAAAGGAAAAAATACTATATTGTCATAAGATTTAAAGTTTAGAACCATAGTAAAGATAATTTTCTACTTCTGTTCCTTTCTTTCTAGGACTTTCTCATGAAGACAGTTTACCTAAATGCACCTATCAGTCATATTTCAACACATACGTCCGATAAATATAGGACTTCACGGTCATTACCAAAGGCAAGAATGAGGAAGACCTCATCTCATAGATCTCATTTAGCAGTGCAAAGCAATTTACATCTCACGTAAGGTTTTATGGTTGAACAATCGAGGGTTGTGTGCTTTACTGGATCTGATAACACTAATGCAAGGACTTATTTGTGGTGTTTAAACTTAGGAAATGGGTATCAGAAATTAACTCAAGGAGGATGTGGAATTGATACACAAAATATGAGAACGTAGGAAGACATTAAAATAGGCGGGCTGGACAGCTTGACGGCATTTTCCTAAAGGATGGACGCTTTCTTGCGCCATTAATACATTGAAGTTCCCTTTGCAATTTTGATATTGATAAAATTTAACAAAGACTAGTATGCACATTAGATTATTCGGATGATAAAACTTGGGCACGAGAGGATGATAGAATCATAAGAATTTAGGGACATTTCAGCACCTACAGTTAGCAATGGATCATTACTTCTTTTGCTAGCATCTGTCAAATAACACACTGGTAAGCCAATGACTACAGTACGCGAGCAGCATATAAACCCAAAGCAGATACCTAAATTTAAATAATTTAATATAGTTTGACATATTGGGAGGCCAGTTCATTGAAATCAAAAAATCGAACTGCAGTGCTCAGAAAGACACGTGACAATGTGCAGTCAAGCTCATGTGGGAGTAATGTCAAATAACTTGGAATATAAGTATATGACTTACAAGATGAAGTGATAATCTCAAACAGGATTATAGGACCTTTTTGATCAATGTCGCAGACTTTCACATAGAATGACCAAACTATGACTGTTACACTAGAAGCTACACATTCTACTCTTTTATGTGAAATAAATTAAAAATGTTCTATATAATTTGATCATACCTGCTTTTGCTCAAGAAGGGCAAGAGTGGTTAATGCATGATCCATTTCTCTCCACAACTCTTCATTTTCATCTTCTTTAGTAGGAGTATCATCTTCTGAGGACCAGTTAAAGTCCTCGTCTGCCGCTGGGAGAGTAGTCTGTCTCGTTTTTTCCACAGATTCAACAGGAGGGGGTTTTTCCCCAGCAGACTCAGCAGGAGGTGAAAACAGCCTTTCAATTTCAGATTGTATATCTCCCATGCAATTCTTAATGATTTCTTTACACTCAACTGCACTAAGTAACTTCTTTCTATGTGGCAAATGTTTCATAACTGACTGTGAGGAAGGGTATTCAAGCAAACAGGTGCTGGCCTCCTCATTCTTCAATAAATCACTAGCAACAATTTCTTGACTCCTACCTTGGTTAAAAATTGGTACAAAACGGTCTGGGAGCGTCTTCCGGCGTTTAGAATGTCGAAGGTTTGAGTGTTCATATAAAATTTCAACATCTGATTCACTTTTTGGTGCAGCATCAGTTGGATCCAGCTCAATGACAACATCTGTGGCCACTATTTCTTTTGGCACAACAGGTCCCAGAGTCTCAATCTTAGGGTGCCACTTTTCACCACTTGTATGAAAACCCAAAGTCGCAATTTTTTCCCCAACAACGATATCACAAAGCGCTTGAATATTATTACTAATGTGATGAACTATCCTATCACCGACGAGTTTGATTACAAACTCCACTCCTTTAAGAGCCGATAGCACAACCAACCAAGAAGCTTCACTGGAAAAAGCATCAGTAAGTAGTTTAGCTTTAATAATGGAGCCACAATCCTCAGAAACACTCCACTGATGGGATCCATCATCAAAAGGCTCGAATTTGAGCCTCTGCAGTATGGAAATATTGTCTAACTTAACAGCTACAGACTTCCTCTCATGTCTACTACTTCCTATACTAGTCCCCCCTTCATTTCTGTGGAAAACCACAGAGAACAGGCAGGTGCATCGACCTTCATGTCCAGTCCTTTTCACAGAGATAACTTTGGCATCTCGCCACGAAAACAACTACAAGAAAAGCAGCGTATTTGGATTGAAAACAACATTCTAACAATTATATTCAAAATAAAACTTTTGGTCAAGTAACTAAACAGTAAACATAGCGATGCTTGAAAAGCGGGAAGTGATCATACGGGCTGCGATCCTTTTTCCGACACCGAATCAGTCGAATGCGCTGATAGCACGCAGACATCAACCCCGGCCCTCAGGAATCGCCCACAATCAGAAGCAATTGCTCTTCTCGATCGAAGACGAAGGCTTTCGGTATTAATCTGATGCTCCACTGGAGATCCTCGGCGGCGTGGCTCTACGAAGATGCTCCCATCCTTCACCTTCAACTGATCAGCACCATGCCATGATCCATCATAGAAAACCTCAAAAGCTGCAAGAAGAGATAGGCAAAACGGCGTTCATAGATATCAGGAAGGATTGGGTGGTCTTAAACCAAGGAAAACACTTACGAGTAGCATCGATCGGGTGCTCGCGGCGATGAAGTTCTTTTTCTGGCATGTCGTGGGCAGACCAGCAGCGAGATTATCGGCGTCGAGCGGCGGTAAAGGCGGCGGAGGCCGCGAGGACTGAGAACGCCGGGACACGGGGGGTTTAGAGGGTTTATTTATTTATTTCCCCCTTTTTTCTGAAAATTATTTCATCAGACTCCTTTTAAAAAAAGGAGGTTAGGACGCGTTGTGCACGTGGGACTATGGCCGTTTTTCGAGGAATATTAATATTTTTCCCCTTCAAAACTTATCAAATTATCTACCATGAGTCATAACACTGTATTCCAAAATTACTTGTAGATCCTTTTTTTTTTGTCATTAATGAATAAATCTTCAGTCAGATATTTGATTTTATTTAAAATATATGCCATTAGATATTCGTCATAAATGCACCCAATCAAATAAAATAACAAATTAAGTATTCATTATAGACAATAAAATCTAAGATATTCATCCATTAATAGAATTAAATATTAAAGTATAAACTTTTGAAATCAAATACGATCATTTTTTTTACCAAAAACTCCATCACTACAAAAATAATACATCACAATTAATTAAAAAAACTCATAAACAAAGAGGAGGAGTTATATACAGGGGAAATTATTTATTACTCCTAAAAGTTTCAAAACATCTATCTGACATTTGAATTTCACTGCCAGATCTTTTTTTTTTGTCCACTTCTCTTGTAGTCCCTCCAGCCAACTCCGTCATTATCATTTTTGCATAATACTAATTTTTACCTTGCCATTGGTGGGAAAAGTCTGCCCTATCTTGTCAGAATTTGAAAAAAATGTACGGCTAATAGAAAAGGTTTTTGGCAACTTTTCACTTAGCAATCATGTTTTCTATATAATTTAAATGAGATCCTTCTTTCTTCTTCTTCATTTGCAAGAATTCTTTTTGTTCCTATTTGTCTTGTATCAACAGAGGATAAGTTTGTCTCTTACCCATAAGCAAGTTGCTACAAAAAACCGGCTGCATTTGTTGCCATTTAAGAGTGTGGTGAAAGAAGGTTTATTTTTTGTGAGAGATGGAGTCTCAAAAATTATAGTGTTAGGGTGAGCTTTGTCACCCCGGATGCACACCGAATGGTCTGTCCCATTGACTCTGAGGTTGATTTTCACTTAGTAAACGAGAACTCTCCAATATAAGTGGAAATAAACAATACTGAACGGAAACTCTCCAATCTAAGCGGAAACATACAATAGTAAATGAAATCTCTCTAATTTAAGCGGAAACAACCAATAATAAGCGGAAACTCTCCATTGTAAGCGAAAACATATAATACTAAACAGGAACTCTCTAGTGTAAGTGGAAACAAACAATATGAAATGGGAACTCCTTAATGCAAGTGGAAACAAACGTTAGTAAACGGGAACTCTCCAATGTAAGTGGAAACAAACGTTAGTAGACGGGAACTCTCCATTGTAAGCGGAAAACAAGAATACTAAACGGAAACTCTCCAGTGTAAGTGAAAACATACAAGACTAAACGGAAATTCTCCAATCTAAGTGAAAACATACCATAGTGAATGAGATTCTCGAATCTAAGCGAAAACAACTAATAGTAAACGGAAGCTCTCAAGTGTAAGCGTAAACAACCAATAGTAAACGGAAACTCTCCAGTGTAAGTGGAAACATACAATACTAAATGAAAACTCTCAAATCTAAACGAAAACATACCATAGTGAATGGAAACTCTCCAATCTAAACAACCAATAGTAAACAAAAACTCTCTAGTGTAAGTGAAAACATAAACGGAAACTCTTCAGTGTAAGTGGAAACATACAATACTAAACGGGAACTCTCCAATGTAAGTGAAAATAAACAATAGTAAACGAGAATTCTCTAATGTAAGTGGAAACAAAAGTTAGTAGACGGGAACTCTCCAATATAAGTGGAAATAAAAGTTATTAAACAAAAACAAACATTTTGTTGTATATACCAGAAGCATGGATTTAATTTCGGCGAGCGATGTATATTTTATCAATTAATTGATGCATATTATCACGTTTAGTAGCTTTTGTTTAGTAATTTCGTCAAGCTCTCCGAAATTGAATCAATGCTTCTGGTATATATAACAAAATGTTAGTTTCTATTTACTAACTTTTGTTTTCACTTACATTGAAGAGTTCCCGTCTACTAATGGTTATCTCCACTTGCATTGGAAAGTTTTTATTTACTAACATTTGTTTCCACTTTCATTGGGGAGTTCTCATTTACTATTATTTGTTTCCACGTCAATAGATTTCTTGTTTAATATTTTTTGTTTTCATTTACACTGGAGAATTCCCGTTTACTATTGTTTGTTTCCACTTACACTAGAGAATTCTCATTTAGTATTGTATGTTTTTGCTTACATTGGAGAGTTTCCGCTTACTATTGGTTGTTTCTGCTTATATTAGAGAGTTTCCGTATTTCCACTTACACTTAGAGAGTTCCCGTTTAGTATTGTATGTTTCCACTTACACTGGAGAGTTCCGATTGAGTTATGTTTGTTTTCGTTTACACTGGAGAGTTCCTGTTTAGTATTGGTTGTTTTCACTTACACTGGAGAGTTTCAGTCCACTAACGTTTGTTTTCACTTATATTAGAGAGTTCCCGTTTACTAACGTTTGTTTCCACTTGCATTAAGGAGTTCCCGTTTAGTATTGTTTGTTTTTACTTACTCTAGAGAGTTCCCGTTTAGTATTATATGTTTTCCCTTACAATGGAGAGTTTTCGCTTACTATTGGAGAATTTTTGTATAGCATTGTATGTTTCTACCTACACTGGAGAGTTCTCGTTCACTGCTGTTTATTCTATGAGAGTTTCCATTTCAGATTGTTTGTTTTTTTTTGTTACTATTTAAGAATAAAAAACAACTACATGTAATAAATGCATTCACATTCACTGTTTTTGTTTAATAATAAAATAGAACCACATGCAATAAATGTATTCATATCATTACATCGGTCACTTCATCACCTGCAACTATTGTGCGTGAGTAGAGGGGCATAACCGTCACTCCACAAACCCCCCATATGGGGACCCAGATAAAAACAAACTTAAAAAAGAGACTTCATGTGGATATCCAAACTATCGAGAATTTTTTTTTGAATACGTAAACTTCTGAAAGATGTTTTGTTCATTTCCCGTTATATATATATATATAGTTAATGAGGATTTTATCTATTAGAATCGTGTTTCTGTATAAAGTATTTATGTTCCAAAAAAAACGAGTTACATAGGATGAAGACCATATTGTTAAGATATTAATTCCACTCAAATGACTCAATGAAGACAACCTTTTTAGTTTATCCAAATATAATAAGAGAAGATAAATTATTCCTAATCAAATAAAAAAAATTATATATTTGATATTTTCAATGTTTGTGTGTTGTCTCAAAAGGGCAATTAAAGAAACATAAAAAATTCTTCATCCATATTTGTCTGACGCACTAGCCGCATTGCCACAAGAATCTACCCATTTAACTGCAAAATCTATACACTATGAATTATTATTTTATAATTATGGTTGATGCTCAAAACATCACGTGAACGAAACTAATGATTATAGACTGAAAATATATAGAAATATCACAAGAAGAGTGAAAAGTAATTTTCACAATGCGAGGGACTGATAAGTAAAATAACTTTTACAAAACGCAGCCCGGACGTGAATTAAGGGCGTGGAAGAGCGGAGGATGCTGCGCTTCGCTTCTGGGCTGGTGAGACGCCGGCTCCTCGGCGTACGATTCGATGGCGGTGGCGCGATCGCCGGCGGAGAGATCATTCTACGGCGTAGTTCGTCCTGGGAGGCGGCTGCAACATCGACATCGAGCCCGAGTTTGTCGATATGGCGGCGAAAGAAGGAGATGGGAAAGGAGGGGCTGTTCGTGGTGCACGAGCTGAAGCGTCTTGGTTCCGGCCCTCGTCTCGAGAGATTCATGCAGTCTCATGTCTCGCGTCTCCTTAGGACTGACCTCCTCGCCGTCCTTGCCGAGTTCCAGCGCCAGGATCTCGTCTTCCTCTCCCTCAAGGTGCCGTTTCTCTCTTACGAAATCCCCACCTTGTTTCTTAATTTTTATTTTTTTCCTTTCGATTTCATACCAATTCGCAATAGATTGAAGAGAGAGTGAATGGAAAGGAATCGTTTTGCTTTTTAGGGTTTTTTAGGTAGTTCATCACGCTTTGGTACAAAATGAAAAGAAGTTATTTTGCTTGCTAGGGCACCAATAATTCACCACACTATGGTGATTGCATGAAAGAGGTTGTAAAGATGACTAATTCTTTATCACAATGTTTGACTGAAGTGAAAATGAAAAAATAGAGGGCCTATTTTACTTGTTATGATCCAACTCGGTAATAACCTTTGGGGATTTGCCAAATTACATTGTAAAGATGATCAACTGCATAAGATAGCAACATTTTATAGACAAATGGGGAAGAAAGAAGTCATTGTGTTCCAGAATGCAATTTGTTCATCATGTGTTATTGATTGACCAGTAGACGGTGTGAAGGTGGACAAATCAATCTGCAATTGTAGGAGAGAAAATTAAATGAAAGAAATTATTTTTGTTAATACAATATGAGTAGTTCAACACACCTTGGCGAGCCCCTAGTAGACATTATAAAGATTTGAGAAAATATTCACCTGGTTGTAGAAGAATTCTGTTTGCATCTTCTGAATATATGATGTAATTATTGGGAAGGACATTATATGATTTGTAATTACCAGTTGATTACTGTTTTTCTATTCCAGTGTTTATGATACTTAATTGGGTAAGGATGACTTCCGTTTTTTTTTTGTCTTTTGCCTGAGCATATATGTTAGAGTATTCATCAGGCAGTGATATGTTGCCATGAGGATCTTCTGGATGGATGATAACCTGTTTTTTTCTGAGCATATATTCTTGGAACTTCATTTTTCAGTGATCTGCTACTGTTTTTCAAAAGATCAAGTTTGATTGTTGTCACTATGGATAGCTGTAGATATAAGCAACCTTTAGTTTTGCTTAGGATTTGTATGATGATTTATGTGTTGAACAACTTATTGAATGGTATTGTCTTTTAAGATCTGTGCCACTATTTATCCCCACAAAAAACTCTATATAAGAACTTAATTTGGACTCTTATGTGACTCTAAAAATCCACATACTTGCCTGAGTTGTTCTTGAGATTAAGTTTTGTAAATAACGTTAAAAAAAAAAGGTGAAAAGGCCCACAGTAACCTTGCATTATTAAATTTTTACTTACACAGTATATGCTCCAACAATAATATTAATTACAAGCAAAAAGGGTTACTTTTTCACCTTTGATTATTTTACCACTCAAACAAGAGGCTGAGCCTTAATATATTAACACATTACCCTATCTTGTTCTTTTCCTTCTTGTCCTCTTCTTTGTCTTCTGATGAACCTTTACTTTGAATATGGTTCCAGTGCTACAACATTCTTTGGTTAGGCATGGCTTGTTTCACTAATCTCATCTTTCCTTTTGTTCTTTATCTTTTATTTTTAACATTGAAACAACATTTCTCCTTTACAAAAATATTTTATTCTTTTCAAATTCACAGTTATTGTTCTTTCATTGTTTACGTGCTTTTGCACAGTTTATCTAGACACCACAGCCTAGTCTGTCTGCCTTACTTATCCACGTTCTGAAGGTGGCATGTGGTGTTTGATGCTAGAAATTGTCTACCCAATTGTTCATCAGTTGCACTGCTTTCAGATGCTGATCACTTGTTCTAGGAGGGCACCTATTGTTCATCCGGCATTTTGGAACATTCATGTGTACATTAGCAACAGAAAATCACCATCCAATGTTCTTGACTAACAGTTTTGCTTCCGTAGTTCCAGGTATCAAACAATGAGTTAAGATCTTGACAGAGATCTAAATTTTCTCAAGCATATGCAAGAAAAGCTTTGTTAAAACTTTCTCCTGTTTCTATGTGGCTACTTGCAAATTATTTCATTTCATTGTTTCCCCTGAATTGTCGAGTTGTCACTAAGACTCCCCTTGCATTGGTTAGGATTACTGAGGCTTTTGCAAGAACACTCAATTAGATATAGCCAAAAATCACTTGAAAAGGCATTTCAATATTTCTGTAAATCAACAATGTCTTGCCTATGAATGTGTACAATAATTTTGAATTTTCTCTTCTTTCTGCAGATATATGATGCGGTGCGGAAAGAGATTTGGTACCGTCCCGACATGTATTTTTACCGAGACATGTTGATGATGCTTGCAAGGAACAAAAAGGAGGAAGAAACAAGGCAAGTATGGGCAGATTTGAGGGGTGAAGGAGTACGATTTGACCAGCATACTTACGGCGACATCGTTCGAGCTTTCTCTGATGGTGGATTGCCTTCACTAGCAATGGAATTCTATGAGGAGATGAGAAGCTCTCCTGACCCACCGCTCTCACTCCCCTTCAGGGTTATCTTGAAGGGCCTCATACCATATCCTGAACTGAGGGAAAAGATCAAGGATGACTTCTTGGAGCTGTTCCCTGATATGATTGTATATGATCCTCCTGAGGACTTGTTTGATGAACATAAATGAAACATTGCTTATAATTATAATTAAGCATTGGATATCTCACATATATGCATCAAAATTGCAGTGTATGTTAATTATATTATCATCATGATGCCTGTTGCTGTTAATCTTGGTTGATTTTTTTTGGTTTTTCAACGGTACATGGTTTTATGTTTTGAAATTGACAGGAATCATTGGAAAAATTATTGACATTTGGATTATCCCTGTATATATCCTATTATTAATTATTTATGATTAAAATTCAAAGTGATGAGGTGCAAATTTATCTTTTCATTCTTTTTTTTTGTTTTTCATTCTGATGATATATTATTATATTTTATAAATATTTGGTCTTATTGGTAAAATCGCGCCAGGGATATCCTATCACACAAAAATATGACATCTGTGGATACAAGTAAATTTGTAGAAAATAAAATGCAAATCATCTGATAAATCTCTTTTGGAAATGTGCACTGTAAATAACTGTATAAGACCAGTTCATCATATATATATATGCAATAAAATAAATGTTATACTTTTACATTTAATGACAATGGAAATGATCATCATAAATTAACAACTACAAAAAATTTTAATCATCTATTATTATTTTTTTAAAAAAATACTGTCTTCAAATCTTTATAGAGAGACTGATAGGCTGATACTCATGCAGCATGCATGTTCAACAAGTGTCTTTCCATCTTCCACCTTGATACCAGGAACAGCCACTTGGTTTCTTGCATGCATACCATCCATTTATCCCATATTTATCCATTTATTTATTTATTTCCTTATATAATTAAACTCTGATCCAGCAAGCACACCCATGAAACAATTCTGATCAGAAGGACCTTTCCAAGGATGTCAATCTGTCAAGCTTGTGGCAGGGAACGCCAGTGTGCATGTAAACTCTAGATTTTTGTTGATTATATATTAATTAATGTGTTTTAAGCATTGGTTATTGTTTCTTGTGTTGAGTTGTTTGCAGACAGTGAGAGGAAAGAGTGGCCAGAGTTGCTTGGTGTTGATGCATTGGAAGCCAAAGAAACCATTGAGAGGACAAACAAATGGGTAGAAGTGATCTTGGTGCCTTGTTATTCATTGGATGCTTCTGCAACCATGAACTGCTGTTGCAACAGGGTGTTCCTCTTTGTCACTGATCTTGAGACTGGCAAGGTGTGCAAGGTCCCTGTTGTAGGCTGAGATTGGTTTCTGTTCTCTATTGTTTGTGTGAAGATCATGCTCCCTTCTGTCTAGTCTTCAATGTCTTTCTCTGATGATCATGATGATAATGAAGTTATTGCATTTTGGTCTTGCTTCTTGTGTAAATTTGTGAATTACTTGCTGTGTTTTGTGAAATAGATAGCCAGTGGTTCATTCTAATTAGTAATTTCTGACAACTAATTCATTCTTATTGACATTGAAAATGTTGGAGAGCAGTCTTGGTGAAAGCAATGGTGCAATTGAACAGGGGGAATCAGAAAATTTCTTAATATATCCATTAGAATTAAACTAGTGAAAGAGCATAATCACAACTAATGCATTGAAGAAACATTATAGTAATTTTAGTAGCAACGCTAATCTTATTTACATATTATGCTGCTGTTCTTCAAATCATGCTGTGCATGCTCTGCAGCTTTAGACTTCACAAGCATGTTATTGAATCTGAAAATGCGTTTCCCTAGAATTAGTGCTGAGACTCTGCTACTTTTGAAGTGGGAGATAGAGTGACTCCTTAAACTCTAACTTTCTAGTTTCAGTATGGAAACTTGTATGCTTATTAGGCCAGTATGTTAACCAAATCCAGCCTTTGATTTCCCATTCCATGGTCTTCCCAAGAGCTCTGCCACACACCTTCCACCACACACTATCACCATACTCATCACCGGCAAAGATAACCCCTCCTTGTTTCGTGAACGGCCGATAGGCACTTGAGTATCTGTCTCTGAACCATGCTCTAGGATTAAGCAATGCAAGCTTTGAAGGTCTGGAAGAGAGAACCTCTTTTCCATTCACTCCATCATGGAGAAACCAGTTCAAGCTTGCGCTGTTACCATTGACTGATTGTTCGAATTTCCACGGCTTCATGCTCGTTGTGATAGTTTCAGTTGCTGATACTTTAAGACCCAAGTAAGAACCTGGGGGATCAAATGAGCCTTCTATGCCTTTCTCTAAGCCTACTTCATGTATAGGATTATCTGAAGACTTGCTTACTGAAACTGACATTACATCACTTTGGAGAGCTGGAGTGAGTTGCAAACCTATTGCGGAAGGGAAGTGTTTCTCCTCAGAACCATATCCATGTTCAACCATTAGAGTATCTGAGACGAGCGGAATAACATCGCATCTGTTTTATATGGGACATGATGAGTAAGAGAGTTTGTGAAACTGATATTAACTTGAAAGTCGAAGGGAAGTTGACAAACCTTATGTTATCAACTTTCACTACAACATCGATCCAGTTTTCGCAGAAAATGACTTTGTAGGCTAGTTGGATCACACCTTCAAGCTGTTGGTATTGCAGAGAGAACAGCAAGCGTTCGTCTTGAGTCATGTTATTTGGGTCTTCAATGCTCATGGCAATAATGGGGCAATATAACTGCACTTTCCACAGTCCAGTTGCCGAAAAGGCATAAGAGAACAAAGGAGAAGGTGTTCTAATTGAGTTGTTTGAAGCCTTGAGCTCTACTATCCAATTGGTCATTGCGAGGCCGAATGATCTCATCCATTGTTCTTCCATGTTGGACCCGAGAACCCGAACAAGCGGCTTTGCTGCCTCTCTTGACTGCTTACTTGTCAACTGATGCTTCAAAGTGTCGAGACATCCGATGCGGAGGTCCCGTGGAGCTTCATATATGCATACAAGGAAAATCAGAGTTTTGAATGCCAAATTGAAGATGTCTCTGAATTTTTCACCAGTTTGGACTCCAGGAAATCTGAAAGAAGATTTCTTTAGGGGACCATAGTGAAGGACTCCATTGACGACGTTGTGGAAGAGTTGGACTATGATATCCTCATCAGGGGACTGCTGATTTTTGTCTTTCAGAATCAGTGAATTGGAAGTCCAGAGGGAGATAGAGATTTGCAGGTCTGCCAAGATTGAGAATGTGACATAAGGACTATGACATTGGAGGTTTTTGGTGATCGAAACTTTCAACGAAGATTGTGATGATTTTGAAGTGCAAATGCAGATGCATAGAGTGTTTGTGTTCCATTGAGAGAAAAGTGGGAGGGTGGTAAACCATTCCCAGACATCAGTAATACAAGTAGAAGCCATGAGAAGGGAGTTTGATTACTTCTCCCTCAATGCTGTTCTACTTTTAAAGGCCGAGGAGCCGATGATATGCTGGATAACAAGCAAGCATCTAAGAAATCAAAAGCAACCGAACTTAATTCTGGTTCCCTTTAATTTTTTTCTGCAATGATACCTTGTGAGTTTGGCCATGGAATTCCAGGAAAGCAGATTCTTGACATTACTGAGAAAGTAGTGGTTTTCGGTAAGCAGTGATTTATATTATCTTAATTGTTTCTGTACTATAGAGACATATATAGACAAGTTTAAAAGAAATAGGTGGAGAACTCTTCTAGTTTAGGCACGAAGCATAAAACTTTTGCTTTTAATTTCAGATATACTCAAATCAAGGAGAAATTTCAAACTTACTAATGAATGCCTATTTGCAGATACCTTTTCTTAGGGAGAAAGTTTTCTAAAATTTTCAATTAATTATGACTTATCCTATGAATTGAGCACTTTGGATAACTATGACAAGGATCATTTATTCCATTCTCAGTCATGGAGAACCATAGGGATAAAAATTAGATCAATTGGTGACTGCATTCCTATTTATAATTGGTTGAGTATGTTCATAGGATTCTTGTCGCTAATTTGGATCGGAGGTTCTTGGTTCATGAATTTGGAAGCCAAGAGTTGTTTCTGTTAATACAGGGGCCCACCACCCTAACTTCTCCATAACTGCAGTTAGAGGGAAGGTTTGGTAAGGATATATAAAGCTAGAGAGACTCGGTCCCGCGAGCGATGTGGGACTATGGACCTGTGTTAACCACTTTGCGTCCCTAACATGCCCCCTAGGGCCACGGCGGATGTGGGACCCAAGATCCTAGCCAGCACACAGCCCTAGATATCTAAGCTCGATACCATGTTAATACTGGGGACCCATCACCCTAACTTCTCCATAACTGCAGTTAGAGGGAATGTTTGGTAAGGGTATATAAGGCTAGAGAAACTCGGTCCCCAGACGATGTGGGACTATGGACTCGTGTTAACCACTTGCGTCCTAACAGTTTCAAGTAATATTCATTGCTGCAAAAATAAAACCTTGTTAACTTGTCAATGGTCAAACTCATAATTTGTTTGTGGTTCCTATCATGCATGCATGTTGTGGTCATATTACATTATTAAATCTAACAGAACAGCTATTGCGGACTTGCTTGATGAACATAAATGAGCATCCACTTTAATGAAGCATTGTTGAAAGAAATTTTGGTTTTGTTCTCATTTATATGCAGCACATCATGGGATTGGTCTTGATGATGAACAGGGTCATGATATATGTTTTTACTTATGCTATAGCTTAGACACTGCTGATGAATATGAAACCAAGGATGCAATTGAACTAGGAATCAAAACATTTCTTAGTTGTTCTGTTTTCATGAACATTGGTGTTTCTGTTACAACTTGGAAACTCTCACTTAAAGTTGTGCATATATATATATATATATATGCTGGTGAATTTCTCACTAACAATGATCTTCAGTTGAATTATCACTTGTTCTTCAATGTTGTAGTCAAAAGCAACCAGACTTGGTTCTTATTCCGTATTTTTTTCTGCAGTTCTAACATGTTGGTTTGGCCACGGAATAACAGTAAAGTAGATGCTTGGCCTTTCATTTGGTTTAGTTGAATTTTTTGTGCAAAGATGATAAGACTCTTGCTGCCTAACTGCAGATGAACTTGAATTATCATATGAGAAATCTGAAGCGTTTTTAAAAGCAGAGATACCTTTCGCTTTGGTCCCACAGAGAAAAGGTTGGCTTTGCTTGGGGAGAAGTTTAACCAAAAGTATTAAAAGTTTTGTCACTTATGCTGTGGATTAGACACTGTTGATAACTGTGACAAGTTATGTTTATTGTTTAGACATACTGTAAGCACAGTTGAGCCTCTCGCTTGGGATCTTCGTTGGGCTAGCGGATCAAATTTCAAAGCCCAAAATCAGATCATTGCTATTGGGCTGGGCCTGACTGGGATTCCAAACATCAACCTTGTGTGTGTGTGTTTTTTTTTGCTTTCTTTTTCCTGAAAGGTGAATAAACCAAAATACATGAACTGATATTAACCACCAATGGCCAACTAAGGGCGTGTTCATTGCAAGTGAGAGAAAGTCAGGAAGTGGAGGAAGTGCCACTTTTCTGAAGTGGTGGAAAATGGTGGAAGTGATATGACTTCTATAGCTTTTTGTGTTCATTTTACAGAAAGTCTTTTCCATGAAGTGCTTATTTTTCCACTGTTCATTTTCGGTATAAGTGGTGTCACTTCTGAAGGGTGTTTGAAGTTGGGAAAAGTGAGTTTTATAAAAAACTCGCTTCCCCTATTTCGGTGTAAAAAATGCTGTAATGAATTATAACTAAAACTCACTTCAGAGGAAAAGAACATCAGAAGTGGAGGAAGTCAGTGTGGAGGAAATCAGTCTACTTCTCTCGACTTTTCCCCACTTACATCCAAATAAACATGCCCTAAGCTTTAGTCTATTGATACAGGGTCTCTTGGGTACAGAAAATAAAGAGGTGAGGGTACATTGTAGATTAGAGATTTTACTTCCCAACTCAAATGAGACCGATATGAGCGGTATGGTCTCATTGCTTCTTTTATTTTTAATTAAATATTATTAATATAAGGAATGATATGGCAAGAGGAGAACACAGAGAGCCCATTCTTGATGAAGGTCCATTGATGGATCACTCTGGCAAGTTTCTTCAAACCCTTCGGTTTTGTTACTTGTATTGAAAGGTATGGTCTCGTTGCTTCTTAGTTTTGAATTTAATTATCAATAGAGGGAATGATTCAATGAGTTAATTAAATATAATTTCTTCAGTGTTGTGCACTCATACATGACCATCAATTCTATAGTCTGAGAGTTGTGTGTTTACTATTGTTACCTGAACTCTCTTTTTATCTACAATTCTATATTAATGTTTGACACCACTTCCATTATCTGTTTATTAGAACCAGTTCCATTATCTCTATAATGTCTGTCATCTCTTAAACCCTTAGCACAACTCACAGAGAATTAACAAGCATTGCAATTTGAATGATAAGAATTTCTGAATTCAATCATAGAAAATTCATGATCCTGTAAATCAAATACAAGAGAAAATTAATAGAGGGATCGAGCTGAAGTTAGAAGGAATTCAACCTAAAAGACACTAATTAATGCGGCGAGATTAGAGCTATGGTGCTGGATAAAGGAGAACACTAGAGCGAACTTTGGCAAGTTTCCATCGGTAAGAGATCACCAAGGGTGAAGAGATGAAAGCCAATACAAGCCGAATGGGAGGCGAGCGATGCGAGAGCTAGATTTCCATTTTGCTCTCTCGCCATTGCCGAAGCGAATCCGGCAAGTATATCTCAAGCTCTCGCGCGCACACCGCGCATTGTGCTCGTGGAATGTAGTGTTGCTCTTTTGAATCGAGTGCTTAACGGATCCGACCTGCTAACTAACTAGGGTTTGCATATTTTATTTATTTGTGTATTTATGTTGTTGATTTTTAAAAAAGAATTATTTTTTATTTTTTTTATATTTTACAACAAGAGCCAAGCCCGCCCAAGGTATAGGCTATCAAGGGTAGTGCCTGCCGCCCTTGATCTATTAAGGGCCTTAAAATTTAAACTTTTTCTTTCTTTTTTTTTTTTCAAAATAATTTTATTATTGTTGTAAGCAACCAAATTGTGAATAATTTTAAGGGAAAATTAATTATAAGTCCCTGTACGTTTGCAAACATCCCGATCAGTCCCTCTGACATTTGAATATACCTGTTCATCCTTCCTTTTTAAATTACCTTCCTTTTCAGTCCCTCCGTCCAACTCCGTCAATAACTTTTTTACATAATACCAACTTTGCCCCTTGGTTTTGGTGGGAAAGGTCCCGCCCTGTCTTGTCATCATTTTTGAAAGTGTTCGGCCAAAGGGAAAAGAGGCTTTTCAACGACTTTTCTCTTATAATGCGTGCTTTCGCTAAGGAGGGTTCTATACTTCGTCTTCTTCCCCGTCGTCTACCGGAGTTTCTCTCTCTCCCACCGGTGTTCGAGCGGGTGTACTTGTTCATATTGAAGGTCTGTGGTGAGAGGATGTTTTTTTCTTTTTCATTTTTGTTAGCGTCGAAGGTATGAATATTTGTGTGTGCGTAATGCATGGCGGTTTGAGGGTTTCGTGCATCGCGACTCAATGGACACCTATTGCGCAATAGCCGGATACAAGGGCGAGGGTCGAGTGCTTGCAGTTCACTTTGTTAAGTTCATGGGAGTCGGTCTTTGCGGGAGATATGTGAAAGATGGAGCCTCGAAATCGAGAGTGTTTGTGTGAAGTTTGTCACCCCGAATGCACATCGCACGGTCCGCCCCATAGAATGCGAGATTGATTTTCGGCGAATGTGTCGCGTTCACCATATGTTCAATTGCCATGCGATCGATCTTATAGTCACATCAACCGACGATGACGATGCCGTCGAAGATACCCCAGGGCTCCTCCTTACTTTCGTAAACACTGCACCTTTTTTTGTGCATTCAAATCAAGCGATTACGTGCATTCAAAGCGGAGTGTTTGGAGTTTCCATTTAGCTTTGTGTAGTTATCGTTTATATTTGTGCGTTTGTGTTTACCTTTTGGCGATTCTGTTTACTTTTAGGAGTTCCTGTTTATTGTTTGGAGTTTTTGTTTACTATTATCCGTTTACGTTTACTTTTTAAAGTTAAGTTTTACTTCAGGGAGTTCCGTTTTATTTTTTGGAGTTCTTGTTTACCATTGTAAGTTTTCGTTTACGTTTGGGCGTTCTCGTTTACTATTACGTTTGCATTTGGGATTCTCCATTAACCCGTCGCCGTTTACGTTATCCTTGTGTGCACCGGGAGCGAGGGATTCAATTTCGGAAAGCCTACCGGTTAGCCGACACATAATGTCGTCCCAACCAAAAGCGTCGGGTGCCCTATCTATGGTGAAGACCAACTCTGCCGGTGCACGTCTCGAAGTCGGGCAACGCTTTTGCGATGGTGATCATTTCAAAGACACGGCTGCGAAGTGTCGCCATAAACCGGAACTTTAACTTTATCTTCGTCAAGAACGATAAGCGGAGGGTAATCGTCCCAATGTGCATCCGTTGGTTGCCAATGGCGTGTCCACGCATCGAAGCTTGGGAACCAAGAGACGTTTATGATCAAGACAATGTGCTCAGCACATACATGCGGCGGAGGTATCGGCACCACCTCTCACCCGAAAGCTTCTAAAAAATGGGTAAGCGCGCGGGTCATGCGAGAGGTGAAGGATCGCCCTCTCTACGGGGCCGTCGATATTCAACGTGATATAATGCGCGAGCATGGCGTTCACTTGTCTTACAAGCAAGCTTGGTTGGGGAAAGAGGTCGCCCGGGGTGTTCTCCACGGTAGTGAAGTCGCCGCCTACGATCTCCTCGGATGGTATGCCGGGAAAGTTTTAGAGACGAATCCACGGGAGCGTGGTTACGAGTGGACCATGAGGGCGATCGTTTTAGACGGGCCTTTTTGCATTTAACGCGTGCGTTGTGGGTTTCAGTGGTTGCGAGGCCCTTGCTCTTCATCGACGGGACGCACTTGCTAGGGAAATACGGAGGCACCTTGCTTGGTGCAACGGGGAAGGATGCCAACGACGGTTTTCTTTCACGTTGCATTCGCCATTGTTGACAACGAGACGGATGCGAACCGGACTTGGTTTCTTTCCAAGCTTGGTGATGTGTTGTATGGGGACGATCACTACACGAAGATCATAACATTTATTTCAGATAGGTCGAAGGGTCTCATTAACGCAGTCGGTAAGGTTTTCCCCTCATCCCCGCACGTCTTGCCTCGGGCACTGGAGGCAAATTTTATGAAGGCAAACGTCGGCGTCGGGAAGGCATTAAAAGAGTTATCTTTGGTCCATCATTGTTAGGATTGCATTGGCGTGCACGGAGAGGGAGTTCAATGACGCGATGGACGACCTTCTCAACGCATCCCCACATACTCATCTCGTGGCTAATCCGGAAATCCGACATCACGCATTGGGCGAATTACATGTTCAAGGGCGAAAGATGGGGCGAGATGTATTCAAACGTCGAGAATCGTTCAATGCATGGATTAAGGAGGCAAGACATCTTCTGTGACGAATATGGTTGATTCCATCCGGTAATAATTCGTCTAGATCCCTCCGTTCGGTTTACTTGTTAGCGTTTCTGTTTACTTCCTTGGCTCTCGCTTAGTTCTCCTATTTGCGGTTTACTTACTGTGAGTTTCGGTTTAGTTTGTCGGCTTTCGACGTAGTTGTTGTTGTTTCCGTTTACGTTTACGGGTTTTCGTTTAGATTTCCGGTTTCCCATTTACTTATGTGAGACATGGTTTACTTTTTCTAGTTTCCGTTTACGTATCCTTGTTCCCATTTACGTGTGTGGGCTTCCGTTTACGTTTTGACGCTCCCGTTTACCTTTTTGACTTTTAGATTTTTCATTGCTTTTGTTATTATTATTGTTTACCTTTCATCGACGACGTCCGGTTGATGACTACCCTCTTACACCGGCTTCAAGCTCATGAACATCTTTGTGTAATCGGCGTGAACAATCTCGGCGGTGGGAGACCTATACGTGCCCCGACATACACAGCAAGATCGAAGAAGTGGTGGAACAAAGTCGTACACTACTTGTTGGGAGATCAACGGGCGACGCTCGAAGTAGTCGAACGGAATAGCTTCTCCGTCAACTTTGTCCGCAAGGACGTGCTCGTGCCGACGGTGGCAGATATACGGGATCCCGTGTAAGCACGCCTGCGCGGCTATAATGCAAACCGATGCAAACGTTCACGAGATATGTTGACAGGTTACTTCACCGCCGACACGTACCGGACGTCTTACTCGGAAGCAATTTTCCCCTGTCCCCGACAATGACGGACCAACAGATGACTCTCGTCCGTTGGCCATCCGGCCACCACTCACGAAGAGGCAAACCGGGCGCCCAAAAAGGAAAAGAATCGAATCGCAACACACTTCGTACGTGAGTTCAAGTGCGGCGGGTGTAGCGAGGTTGGTCACAATCGGCGGTCGTGCGGCGCACCCATCGCGGATTGATCATAATCGACACTTTGATGTAATCGAAAAGACGAGCTGCAAAAGAAAACTCATGAATATAAACCGTGACCCTTTGATGTAAACAAAAACACTTGAAATGTAAATGGAAACCTTTTGATGTAGACACTAAAATGTAACCCGGAACTCTTCGATGTAAACGGAAACCTTTGATTGTAAACGAAACGCCATTGTGTAATGGACAACACTTTGGGATACAAACGGAAAGTGAGATTTTTACCAACCCTAATCAAATTCAATGAATCTCAAGAGATTTCAATATGAGCTATAGAGAATGTGCGGGGAGGGAATTTTTTGTATCAATTTTCATCAATCGCAATGAAATGTAAACGGATACAATGAAATGTAAACGGATACAATGAGATGTAAACGGAGACGCTGAAATGTAAACCGAAACTCTACTATATAAACGGAAACCCTGTATTGTAAATAGAAACGGCCTTGTGTAAAGGAAAACAATGGGATGTAATTGAAAATATATTTACATTCGCAATGTATGTACAAGCAAATAAACACACTTGTATGAACGAATATCAATTACATCATCTCTGTTTGCCATCTTCTTTCCCCCTTGCGATGCCGTCCATGACGATACGGGCTGCGTCACTTTGAGACGCGAAGTGGCACGTCGGAGTGAGGCGGACTAAGACTCTCCCCGTTGAGGAGTTGTTCGATGAACCGCATTGTGTAAAGGCGGCGAGTCCACGCTGTCGGGTTTTGCCGTGGGCAATCGCGGACGTGCACAAGAGGGTAACTCGCCGTCCCGGTGTCGCCTACCTCAACATCCGGCAGACGGTCGAATAGTTCCCTCTGTTCGTGGCGCGTAAAAAAAAGGAAACAGAAGGAAAAGTGTGAGTGTCGTCGTCCGACGTTTTTTAAAAAACGAGGAAACAAATACGGACAACGGAAGAAGACGTAAGACCCTACCATGGCCTTCGCGTCGGCGTCGTATGTGCGGCTCTGCGCGAGAGGTGTAGTGCGGATATTGCTTCACCTCTTTGTCGAGTACAATGAGGTGGAAATGTGTGTTGAATATTATGGGGAGCGAGAATAATTTCCACCTCGTTGAAATTTGCGGTGCCCGCCTCGACCAACGTAAGCGCCACCTCGGCACTATGTTCCGTACGTGACATGAGAAGCGCCGCCGGTCGGGTGTGACACCTCGTCTTTTGTAGGGGGAGGGCGTTCGCTTGCATGATTCCATGATCATGACACACCAAACGTCCAGCACATCATCAGGCACGACGACCCCCTCCACCAAGGTGTACAAGTGGTCTCTGGTCGTGAAGGAGAGGTCGTTCTTCCAGACGATGGTCCTAAACGCGGCATCGCGAGTATTAGAGGGCAACACTAAAAAGTAAACGGGAAGGAGAAAAGGTAAACGGAAACGCATGTAATGTAAACGAAAACACACAAAATGTAAACGAGACGTCCGTATTCTAAACGGTAAAACTAAAACGTAAATGAAAACTCCAAACCCTAAACGGAACCATATATAATCTAAACCGGAACCTAGAAACATAAACGCAAACATGTAAACAATACACGGAAACTATACACGGTAAAGGAAAACATCCGAAAGTAAGCTGGGAACAATATATTATGTAAACCACAACGCATAGAAGGAAACGAAAACGCATTGCACTCACCTGTCAATTTTACAGTTGAGGTACATTCCCATTGCCGCCTGCTCCACCTGACTCAGGCGATGAAATGCGATCGGCCGTTTATTTTTGGGGAGAAAGGCGGTCTTGACGGATTCGACCCTTGTTTCTCAATGATCGCCACTTGTGTCAACGTCGACAATAAGCCGACACGGTTTTCGGGCCGGGAGTGGCTTCCTCGGCCCGTTGGGGGGGATGTCGTGGACCTTCTTCCACAATGGTGCCCGCACTGACGTCTGCGCGCACCGTCGGGGGCCGCGGTGGGGCTGTCTCTTCCGATGGGGCGAGCTGCGGTGAAGAAACCTCTTCCGCCTCAAAGGGCTGCGGTGGAGCCGCCTCTACCGCAGTGGGGAGATCAGCTGGGGGTTCATCTGTGGCGGTGGCCGCACCTTCGTCAGGGGTGGTTGACCGCCGTTGAGCCTCCTCTTCCGCCGTGGGGGGTGGGGTTGGAGCCTGCGCGGCAGCGGTGGACGGAGTCGCATTTTCTTCGTCCATGCCGTCCACATAAGAGGATGGCCTCTCGGCGTTGTCGGATGCCACCGCCGGTCTCTCAACATCTAAGGCCGGGATAACGATCTTACCTTTCATATCGGTCAAAGACGCTATGATGCTGTCGACGTCGACCGCATCGGAGCCATCATTGCCGGATGAGGTCACCGGTGGACTTCGTCTCGCAGTCCCGGCTTCGGTCCGCCCTTACGGCAGAGTCTCTTCGTCCTCGGGCCGGTGGGCACCAGAGAGGTCGTCTTCTGGCTTGCAACAGTTATGGCGCTCTCCGGGACGCCAACGGGCTGCTGTTCTCCTCGCCGGGAGACACGCCTAGAAAAGCGTCGAGTGGCGACCTTCTTCGCCGGGTGTGCGATTACCGGAGATGGCATCGAACCGGACTCCGCTGTGGGATCTCCCGAAGATGGTGCAACGATGCGAAGGCGTCCTTCGATCACATCCACCCGGGAAGCGACGGCCGGACGTCACGCGACAATGTCTCGATGGCCCGCCGTAGCCGGGTGGCTACATCGTCTTCAATTGCCACCGAGGGGGACACCCATTCCACGCGACGAACACGAGTGCGACGGGGAGAGATACTACGTCGATCCGGTGACCGACCACGTTTTGTTGGACGCACCACCGGTGGCTCGGCTGGCACCAAAGCCAACGTTTGTTGTCCGGGATCGTCGACGGTCAGCTCGGAAAACTGTTAACAAGAGAGTAGAAAATTCAGAAAGATAAATGGGAACATAAAAGATAAACAGGAACAATAAAATCATACACAGGAACGCCTGATCGTAAACAACGGCGCTTAAAAAGTAAACGGGAACACCAAAAAGTAAATCGAAACTCTATAACCTAAACGGAAACGTTGAAATATAAAGGAAATCTCGCCATTATAAATGAGAACTTGGAAAACATAAATGGGAACGTCGGAGGCTAAACGGGAACATTTGAAAGTAAACGGAAACAGAGACTTCATACCTCTTTCTCATCGATGGATGAGAGTAGCTTTTCCGGCGACGCTTGTTTCCTAAAACTTCCCTCCCCGTAACACAAAATCCGGGGAGTCTTCCCAACCCGGGCCCTCTCGCCCTGTTCCGGTGACCTCGTAGAACCGAGAGGATGAGGGCGATGGTGCACCCGCGCATGTATCCCGTTTCAATATGCTCCCCCTAGCTCTTGACTCGCACGCGGGTGGCCGTCTTGGGGAGGTCTTCCATGATCCACCTGTGAGTGGCCTCCGCCCACGCGTACTGCGTAGCGAGGAGAGGTTGGAAGCATAGTCGACCCGGCCATGGCGGGACCGACATGGTGGTGTTCGGGAACAACACCGTCCCCATGAGGTAGACCACCAGCAGCTTCACAAAGTTGACCTCCTCCCCCTTTGTCCGGACCATTCCGAGAAGAGAGACGCCTTCATAGCATCTCGGGTCCTTTCGAAGCCCTTGGACATGCATTTCTCTTCGAAATCGGACGGTGTTCTGTTTTTCTTGAACCGCACGAGATCCCCGTCGCCCGGAGTCCCATGATAATGGCAACATCTTCCGGTCGGAAGCTCACCGAGCTCACCCCTATTCGAACATTTTCGTCTCGTGGTCGTATCGGCTGCAATATGGCATCAAGCAACCCCCTCTCCTGCAAGAACGCCTCCACCTCCATGAGATGGCCGAATGGTGTCCTCCTCACCATCTCCATTGCCGTTGTGACATGCGTCGCCTCGGTTGGGCCGAGTATCCACGATGGGCGCAAGGTAGCATCTGCCGTTCACTGGGTTGGACGCCTATATCTGCGTTACATACAACGGCGCTCGGCCAAAAATGCCTCAAATCTAAAGAGAAACCTTAAGCGTAAACGAAAACTCCGCAATATAAACAAAGAACCGTTACAAAGCACAAAACCCTCAACTACAACCGACGGGAAGGGAATAAAACCATACTAATCTTACCAGATAATAGTGTGTCGGGATTAACTGCAATCGGATGGTCGTTGCGCCGCCGGTATGGGAGCTACAGGGTTCGTTCTGTCTGTCGCTTTGGTATGAGAGAAGGTGAAAAGAAGGTGAAAAGAAGCCAAACAGAACATCATAAACCCTGAAATGTCTCGGAACACGCACCGCCGTACTCGCGCCCATAATCGCGTTAATGTAGGGGTATAACCGTCAATCCATTGAAGCTTTAACGGCGTTATGCCATGCAGGGACCAGGATGGAAATCATCCCAAAAAGGAGGGATGTTTTGTTCATACTGAAAAGTGCAGGGTTGGTCTGTGAATATATGAAATTTAGAGGGTTTTTTTGTTCATTATCCGTAATTTTAACTGTTTTTTAAAGTTAAAATTTTATTTTAATTGATTGATTTATGATATCATAAAATGGTATTTATTCTATTTAATCATTAAAAAATGGGCATAGAAAATTACATTAGATGTGAGGGTCCAACACTTAGTCATTAGTGTCTGTGTTAATACAGGGACCCACCACCCTAATTTCTCCATAACTGCAGTTAGAGGTAAAGTTTGGTAAAGATATATAAGGCAAGAGGGACTCAGTCCCGCAGACGATGTGGGACTATAGACCTGTGTCACTGCGTCCCTAACATGCCCTCTAGGCCCACAGCGGATGTGGGACCCAAGGTCATAGCCACAGCACATCCCTAGATACCTAAGCTCTGATACCAAGTTAACTGAGTCCTTCTAGCTTTATATACTTTTACCAAACCTTCCCTCTAACTGCAGTTATGGAGAAGTTAAGGTGGTGGGTCTCTGTACTAACATGGTATCAGAGTTTAGGTATTTAGGATTGTGCTGTGGCTAGGACCTTGGATCCCACATCCGATGTGGGCCTAGGGGCATGTTAGGGACGCAGTGGCACAGGTCCATAGTCCCACATCGCCTGCGGGACTAAGTCTCTCTAGCCTTATATACTCTTACCAAACTTTTTCTCTAAGCAGGTTATAGAAAAGTCGGGGTGATGGGTCCCTATATTAACATCTTGGAGGGAATATGTTCAACCATTTCAAAAGCGTGATGTGAATGTGAACAAGCTTCAATATATATATATATATATGAGCTTCAATATATATATATACTGAATTTATGATCATGCGTTTTATGTACTGCAGTTAATGGATCTTAGAACTTTTCTATTTGTTAGTCATTATGTTAATGGTTAGTTATGTTTTGCAGGCATGTGCTTATTGTTATGCATATTCTGTTACCCTCTTGCCATTATTTAAAACCATGCATTGAATGTTTTCAAAATGCAGTGAAATGTCAAATTGAGTCATTGCATTATCTCTTAGTATTCCTTCTTTTTTTGAAGAACAAATCATTATTGGCCAACTGCACTTTAGTTTATTAGCGTTAGGTCCTGGTATATAAGTGGAGACAATGAATTGACTTCCAACGCAAGCTAAGAGCAAGCCATGCAATTACCCCTAATTAATCATATCATTATTTTTTCTTCTCCAATAGGGGCTGGTTCGGATTCCAAACTTTCCATTTTGTCACTAAAAAGACTTTAATCATTTGAGTGTGATATATAAATTGATTTTAATGGCTAATCAATCATTTACAAGATGAGAATAGTGACGATCGAGCGGAAAAATGTTTAAGAGAATCATCGTTTTTCCAGCCGACATGTACCTCAATTTTTTTTATTTACATTATTAATTTTTGAAAAATTATGGAATTTATAATTTTTTGAATAAACTATACTTATTAAAATAAATGATAACGTACAACTGCATGAAGAGATCTTAAAGAAATACAAAGACAGTCAACTAGACATGAAACAAACATAGATAACAAAATAGAATAATTAAGAAACAAACAACCCTAGAGTGCCCCTCAAAACAAACACAAGTCATGCCCTAGCTCAAACTTTTATATTTTTTCAAAAAAAAATTAAAATAAAATATTTAGTTTTATTTTAAAAATTAATTACTAGCTAATTTTATATTCAATCCCCGGAAAAAAAAATCATCCATAAAATATATTAAATGTATGGCAACTACTTCAACGTTATTCTAGAAAAACAAGGTAATTATTATTTTAGAAAAACAAAACTGGTGAAATAAATTAAATAAATAAAAAAAATTTATAAATGAAACAAGATTTTTTTTTATAATAATTGTTATTTAAATATTTTAATAGTGTCTGGATTTTGTTCATAATTATCTAAGCTAAGAAAAAAAACTAATACTTAAATATCATAAATTAAAAATTTTATTTTCTTAAAAACATAAAACAATGGAATTGGAAGAAACAAAGAAGAATATAGTGATTATTATTCATTCTTAAAAATGTAAAATAGTTGAATACTAATAGAATGAAAAATTCGCCTTAATACACCCAATATTTTTAAAATTTAAAATTCAAAATTCAAAGTAATAAGACAGTAGTAATATTTCAACTCAATTATAGTATACATCCCAATATCCATCCCAAAAATTCTAAAATAAAAGACTGCATATAAAATAAACCAATAATATAAATAATAAGTAATTATTAATAATGCCCTCACCTTCAATGACAAACCCCCCCTTTTTTTTTAAAAGAAAATTCCATTATGACCCACTAATCATTACAATATCCGGAGGCCAGTCTTCTATTGGCTCTAATTACAGATTTGCCCCTGAACGTATGATTATCTTCCATCATTCCAGACCAGGCCGTTGTAGCTCTCGCTTCTCTCTTTCTTCTCCTATAAGCCTCTCTGCTATACTACAAAACCACCATCGTTCCCTCCATTCCTCTCCTTCCTCTCTCTCTCTCTCTCTCTCTCTCTCTCTCCTTTGCTGAGTTCTGGAGATTTCTCAGTAGTATTAGTAGAAGAGAAGATGTTTTATTCTCATCAGCTGCTGGCGAGGAAGGCGCCTCTCGGCCAGATCTGGTCACAGGCTTCGGTTTCTTCGGTATTTGAAGTTTCGATTCACTTCACGGTGTTTTTCTTGATTAGGGTTTGGAATCTCGCAGGATGGCGGCGACGATGCATGCCAAGATTAATCGGCGGAAGTTGGACAAGCTCGATATCATCAAGATCTGGTGAGCGGCGAGTTCTTCTGATCGGAATCCCGTTCTCGATATCTGTTGTTGGGTTTTTGATTGGATATTTTGAGGAATTCTCTTTGCAGTGAGGAAATATTGAATCCATCTGTTCCGATGGCGCTCCGGCTCTCTGGGATTCTCATGGGTAGGTGATCCATCCATTGTTATACATCTGATTATGCTTTCGATGTTATCGTTGTTGTGATTCTTATCGTAGGTGGTGTGGTGATCGTGTACGAGAGAAAAGTTAAGCTCCTCTACGGTAGGCCTCGTTAGCGATGAGTACCACTGTGCTTCTTCTTTTGTTTGAGATGCTAAACTTGTTATATTTTATTTGTTTATTTTCTCTTTTGCAGAGGATGTTAGTCGATTTCTGGTAATTCTCAACCCCAAAGCTCTCGCATGTAGTTGCATTAATTTTCTTTATGGTTTTCTGTTTATTTTCTTAATTATCTACATCTGTTTATGGATTTTAATTTCTAATTAAATTCACGGGTAAACATTGCAAGAATGAATATGAATATATTTCATGAGGGTTTAAAAAAAAAAGACATAAAAGTAGTTAATGAATATTCGATAATGTTTTAATTGAGGGCGTCAGTGCTTTATTCCTTATCAAAATTGAAAATGATATATGATAATTAAATTAGGTTAGTCTGTTTTCCTTGGTAATACAAATAATATAATTAATTTTAAAATTTACACTTCAAAATTAATTTTGTTTGTTTTTTTTAAGACAGATAATATTATCCAATAGAATAAGCTTGTAATATCACTAGATAAAACAAGCTTGTTTTTCCAAATCATGTAAACTTTATAGTTTGAAATACATTTATACAAATGATTATATTTTGTTTAGAAATATCGACAAGTCACCTAACTAAAATAATTTCAAGACAATTTTACAAAAAAGAAATTAAACAGAGTATTACAAATTGTGATATATTTTTGAGACTTTCAATCATAATATATTTTTTTAATTGAGTTATCTTTCATTACTTTTAATCTGCTATTGATTAAAATTACATTTTACACTTATGTTTGGATCTTATCTATTAATCCTATTCCAGTGCTAGTTATGAAATTACAAATTGATCCTTATATCAGCCAAGACACGTGTGTGCCTTTGCTTGTCATTGTTTCCGCATGTTAAAGTCTTTTGTGTATCCATCTCCTATGATTTTCAAAGTACCATATTCCAGTTGGCCTTATTTTATTTGGTGGACGGTTATATGGTTGGTTTGTTTCTTATAGAAGATTGCTGGTGGACCCCTGAGTTTTCATAGAAAATACTTGTCCTAACTGTTTATATGGTAACAATATTATTCATTGATATAACAGTTTAATAGATGTCATATGTGTTTGATTTATTCATGAAGCTTTTGTTACTTTATTGAACATCGTCAACTGTTTTCATTGTGAGACCACGAGATGAGTAGCCACTTTTGATCCCAAATTTTCACGTATGATATGAATAATGCAGTGACTGTTTGTTTAAGCAATTAGCAACAAATGATGCATTGTTTTCACTTTTTTGTAATTATTAAAAGAATCAATGTTTATCTTCTTTTCCTTTTTTGCATTACTAAAAATTTTCAGATAGAGATTAACGAGGCTTGGAAGGTTAAAGCTGTTCCTGATCCGACTGTCCTCCCAAAAGGCAAAACGCAGGCCAAGTTCGTATCTAGCTAAATTTTCTCTCTTGATAACTCATTAAGATGTCCAAATCTTTAGGATTAGGTTCTTTCAAACTTCAAAGAATTTTAATCGATGCTCTATGTGACATGTGTTGGTCGAACATTTGTAGATATGAAGCCGTCACACTACCTGCAAACATTGATATGGAGGTGGGCCAAACAACAAGCTTCTCTGGAACCTTTGTTTCCTCACCGAAATTCCAACACATGGTAATGATACTTCTTCAGCTCCTTTTTGCATGAGGATCTGTTGCATTGTTTTAACAGATGTTTTGTTTCTTAGTAAATTGAATTAGTGGTAGTCCATTCGAGAGCACATATGCTATATATTAGTAATTGGCACTAAGACAACATTCGATTCTTAACTGTATAGATTTTGGTGCCCATGGTGGAAAAGAAATGTCTTAGACTTTATGGTCTTAAACATGTAATTATGATCAATCTGCTTGAGTCCTAGACTTTCATGACATTGACTTATTATTTCCTTTTCTTCCTATAATTAAACTGCTAATTGAAACTAGTTCTTCTAAATAATGTAATGTGCCATGACAGCATTTGGATGACTTAGATGAATACTACATTAACATTGATCCTCGTGAAGATATCTTTGAGCCTCACCATCAAGGTATGAAATTCATTATCATTTCCGAAAATCATCTTTTTCACAAAATCTATGCATAACAAACCCTAGAAAGAAACAGATGATTGGAGTTTCAATATGGTGCTCACTCTTATCTTTTATATCAGCTGAAGCTGCTAACATCACATTGTTTGATGATTTTGGTTCTGGTGCAGCAGAAACAGACTTCTATAATCGGTTTGAGAGGCAAGTAATTTTTTGTGTTGGGCTTCATTTGATTCTTTGCAATTTATAAGCTTTGTGTTGAATTTAAAAAGGCTTAAATTAATGCTTTATGCCACTCCACTTGTAATTATGTCATTTTACCTAGGATGGTAACATCATCAAATTTGTGGAATGCGGATAAAAGGAAATCATTTTGAAATCTCTTATTAATTTGCCCAACATTTTTTTTGTTCTCCTCGATGATTTTTGTGTATGGAAATGAGGATGACAGTAGAGGCAGCTTTTCCATAGAATGGCGTAAGCAACCTTTAAAGTTAGATTGAATGATTTTTGTTGGTATCTCGTGCATATGCACTTTTGCAGGTTTGACATAAGAGAAGATGAAGAAACCCCAAACTTCAATGCACAAGCAGCACCACAACCACAAGTTCTTTCTACCTTTTCTTCCCTACTGGGTGATCACTCACAAGCAACCAATCCTCTGATCTCATCCCCCCATCCTGAGGATCCTCCCCTAGGTGTATTTCTATTTCTAAAAGTTAATTGTTCCTTTTTCTTTAATTCTATTATCAATTTAGATGTATACCGTATTCAACCATTGCCATTTTTCATTTTTTATTCGTTTTGTTTTCCCATGAGAGTGTATATGCACCACAAATTTTGCATGATATTGTGAAAAATGTTGATGAATGCTCCATATTTCTGCTGCATTGGTACTTGCCATGCAGCAGATACTCAAAACACTGATTCCTTTTCTATTGTTACTAGTTCATGTTGTGCAGTCATGAAATTTCTGGTGCACATTACCATAATAATTCATAAACAATGCAAAGAGATAAGAATCAAAGAGGATACTATAGCTTAAGCAAAAACTTTGTAACCAAGTTATGTTTCTGTAGTGTTTTATGCTGATTGACTAAAGCTATTTTCTTGTTGATGTTGCAGTTAGGAGTCATCAGTTGAACGAAGCTGAGGAACGACATGAAGACAGAAATGATTTTACACAGGTAAACTGTTGTGCATTTATTTTGTAGTTCAAAAAAATAACATAATTGTTCTAATGCCAAAACTTGCAGCTTACTTCTTCTGGTGAAATCTGACAGGCTGCAGAGAACACCCAAAGAAGACTGCCTGTAAAAAGAAAGAAGGAACGAGGAATTATAATGGACAATGAGCAAATAATGATCCCTGGAAGTATTTATCAGTCATGGCTTCATAATGCTTCCAATATCGTTTCAAAAAGAGGCAGGAAGATCAAAGTTAAATGCAAACTAAAAATCCTCACATTTTTGTTTCTCTGTTACCCATTATATAATTACATGTCATGCAACGGTTTGTTAATAAGCAAGTTTTACTGTTGTGGTATGACAGCCTATCAATCCTATTCTATCCACGAAGATTGGCACCCTTATGGATTTTCCCCCTGTAGCATTAATTTCTGGTCTAGAGAAATTCCCTGGTGAATTCAGATACCCGGCACCACTGATGGCATTGTGGAGGAAATGTACAGAAGACAAGTCTGGACTTGGCTCAACTTCAGGTTGTCATCACTTACTTGACGCTTTGTATCTTCAAATCATGCTAACTATAATTGGATTATTGCTGGCAAGAAGGTTTTCCACCACAGGCACCACAATGGTCGGCTTCATATCCATTGCCCGAAGAACCACAAAGGATGGCATCAAACTCACTGGAAGAATCAAATCCTCAGAATCATCCCAAATCTGTATTACACTTTGTGTTTATATCCCCATACTTTCGTCTGTCTGTATGGTATTAAGTACTACTAGTCGTATATAGGGTATACAGGTTGATATCTAACTAGAAATATTTGGAACTGAAGCCCATGGATGAGTTTCGAGGTTGCGTAGGCTCGCCATTTCTTGATCTCTCCATTGACAAGCTCAGAGCCAACTTGGAAACGATGAGTTTTCAAGGAGCACCCAGCGATTTTATCACACCTGGCAGCCCTGGTAATTCGCAAGAACTTCCTCTTTTTTGTTTTGCATTCTCTTCTCCTAAACAAATGGTTCCCAATGGTTGTTTTTTTTCTTTCAACTGCAACAGACCAGAGTCTTAGATCTTTTTCCAGCTCAGGGGGATCACGCCATACTTACGTGCAAGTAGAGCCGGAAATTCAATTAACTTCTGTAAGGTAGGGCTATTCTTTGGCTGATAAAAGATTTTTAAAAGTTGAGAAGGTGATTTTCCACATACAAGCTTAATGGTTATATAGTTGGAAATAGAGCATTAAAATTAGCTTTATGATGGGGGGCCTCTACGCAGGTCCAAGAGAAAGCAACTTTCTTCATCAAGGACCACCTTGGGGAGCCTTGATCCAGTTGAAGAGGAGTTTCCATTGCAGCAGGATTCAAGGGACTTCAAGATTAGGAGGCTCTCAGAGGAGGGGCCTACACCTGATTATGGTATGTATGCGTTGAACTTAGTGGACTTTCTCCTCGAGTGGATGGTAAGAATGTCTTTATTATCCCTTCTTTTATTGCCCTTTTTGTGTATCTTGTTGCTATTTGATTGGATTACTAAGGTATTACCTTTGTTTTTTAATGACCATTTCTTAGTTTGGTAGTTTTATTGATGGTTTTATTTTTCCCTTTCTATTGCCCTTTTGAGTGTCCTGTTGCTAATTGATTGGCTTGATTGTTTTCCGTAAGGTATTATCTTTGTTACTACGAATTTTTTTTTACTTGGTAGTTTTATTAGTGTTCAGTTCCATTATTTACTCTTTTTTTTTTATGGTGTGATTTTGATATTTCTTTTTGGGTCTTTGAAGGTATTTCCTTTGTATTTTTATTTTTATTTTTTTTCTTTCAATACTGTGTACTAAAAAGAAATTTTCAATATATATATATATATTAACCAAGGAGATGAGTAGATGGAAAAAAGAAGAGTATTGATAGCCTAAGAATGTGTCAGTTTGATTGTAATTTTGCTTTATGTGTTGTGTGCTGATTCTAGCATCAATGCATGCATCTCATTGAATACCAGGTATGTGTTATCTTACGGAGTACTGCTCCATGCTTCCGCAGAGCTTATTGAGGAAACTGGGCCTACTCAAACTCCACAATTTGTGACTTCTGATTTGAAAATCGATAGAATCACACAATCCATTCGAATGTAAGTATGGTAGACATCTATGTAGCGTCACTGTTTTGCTTTGTACGGTATATTTTAACATGATTATCTAAGCATTCTTCTTTATGAGTAGGCACCTGAAGTTGCACTTTGATACACCAGGTGGTCAACAATTTGAGTCACTTAACCAGCTTACGTTAGGGATGAACAAGAAAAAGGCCGCTCAGCTCTTTTACCAAACTTGTGGTGAGTAATTAAATTGTCCGAAAACTCCTCTATAATAATATTAATTATAAAAAAACTAATGTTGGGTTGCGGAGCTGGTAACTCTGTAGCTTCAATCAATCATTTAAAAATTACATTAACCAAAATTTAATAAATAAATAAATATATATATATATAATGAATAATTAAAAACTAAAAACTTATTAACCATAGAAATAAATAGATAGTTTTAATTTTAAAAATAGTCACTTTAATTTATAATATAATTAAATCAGATTTGTTCAATTTTTCTATCCAAGATGATCATACCTTCCAATCTTAAACCTCAAAATGATATCGAACTTCTAAATTTTTAAGCTATCATTCTTTCCCAAATTAAGCGCATACTTAACACTACTAATTTTTCTGTCCAAGATTCCGAGCAACAGATCTGTTTTATATTTAATTAAAAACCTGGAAATTAACTTCTGAAAGAAAATTATTCTGAAGACGCGTGACATAATCTTTAGCTTTTTAAGTAGCAGAGTATTATGTTTGTTGTTGCAGTGCTGGCTACACTCGACTTTATCAAGGTTGAGCAGATTGAGCCTTACGGAGATATCACCATCTCCAGAGGGCACAAGATGTAGTCTTTAGGAATTACGCTCTAAGAACTTTTACACGGTATACCCCCTGGCATGGTACAGAACGAAGTCATACAACCATTATACAAACCTCTAACCTGCGCATCCACAATCGCATTGGGCATTAGTCATTATCTGTAAGATGCGCCCTTTATATAATTTTCACATTTTACTGGTATTCAATAATGAGAATGCCTGTAATCTTTGCCTAGCAAATATCGCTTATATGCTTTTTGTTTACACTTGAAAATGACTTTAAAAAATTGTTTTTAACCTCCAAAATACTATAGTATATACAACCTATCAAATAGACAAGCAGTGATTTAACCACTTAACTTTGCAATGCCCTATTATCCTGTAACACATAAATTGATATGAAAAAGATTACTTTGCAATGCAAAAATTACTTTAAATAACTCACAATATCTGCTATTATAAACACTGGTAAAAATGTTTGAGTTTTAAAAATATTCTTTAGATTTTCTGTTTAAAAGAAAATATTTTGGAAAAATTAAATTTCAGGCAGTGGCCTAGGACTGGTCCACCATTTAGTAGCTGGGCCGCATACGTTCCGGGTTCTGCAGTGCGAGTGCCATGAGAGGTGGCCACTGTGCGCAACCCCGGGATTCCGCATCCATGATTTTCCATCACAGCACACCGCATAATATTCTCACCGCATTTATATGTGGGGAGAAAAGTACCTTAACAGAGATGGATCACTTCCCCTCATCATCATCAGCACCCTCATCAAACGACCCTGATGACCCAACACGAAAATCAAGTTGCTTCTGATGCTTTGCTCGACGCCGCTCATCAAAAGCTTCCCACCCTTCAACCTACATTCCACCAAACAAAATGACGTTCAACTGAAGAAAACCAGAAATTATACAGAACACCTTTGTTATTTCAATTTTGGGGACTGTGATCAGTATCAAATTGTGCCTCATTCTAACAAGAGTTTTGAGGGACATCTAACTACTGAAACAACCAATTCATGACAAAAACACAGGTAGGAAAAGCTATCAGGAATAATACCTGACGAAGAACATCATTTGTAATCTCTGTGCCATGAAGATCTAGAGTTGACAACTGAGTGCACATCTTAAACATCAAAGGCGGCAGAGATTTAAGTCCGTTGTTACTGAGATGCAAGGCCTGTATAACATATAAAACATGCAACATAATTTTAACTTACGCTTTTAAAATGAGTCAATAAGGATCACAACTAAGAAACAAAACAAAACCTTCAAATTTGTCAGGTTTCCTACAGTCTCTGGCAACTCAACCAAGAGATTTGATGACAAGTCAATCTGCATCATTCAAAGACAAACCAGTTATAGAGAGATACTTTCCAACTGAAACTCATATCATTTTCCAATGAAGACTGCACATGTGAATTAAAAGAATTTTGCGACATACAAGATACTTTGTGTCATATGATTTACCAATAAAGATTACTCATGAATGAAAAGAATCTTCAAAAAGTCTACCATAAATAAAGTACAAAGGGAATACCTCAATAAGAGAAGAACAATTTCCAATAGAAGATGGGACTGAGATTATCCTTCAAGAAAACAAAATAGCAGAAACAAGAGATGGAATTATTATGACATACTCTATGGAGACGGGAGAAAAACTGCATTAAAGATTAGTTATAGAAGTCTTGTGACAGCAAGCAGAATAGAAGTAGGAAGAGAGCATGGTTACCATGTATGTAATACTAACACCGCATCAACAGAAGTTTTACAATTCTATGACTAATACCTAGTTCTAGTTCATTTTTAGAATGTGGTCATAACTACCACCTAGGTCATTTCAGACCTTAGTCAAGATTTGATAGCAATATATCACATGTTTTGCACTTTACAAATTTATCAAGTTTGCAACCAATATTTACTAAAACTGCAGCTGTGGGTAAGGCTTCCACCAGTCTAAAGTTATATGTTCAAGTCTTATCACACAATAAGATGTCCCGTATCTAAAATCTGAGAAACTGAGTTGAGAACAAGCAACCTTGGCAGCGCACCAAGTCACATCTATTATCAACAGTCAATACCACAGATTCATAATAAAAACACATACCTATTGTTCCTAACATTCAGAATTTGGAGTTGATTCAATAATCCTAATTCAGGAGGCAAATTTGCCAGCTTGTTATTTGCCAGATGGAGCTGTTGAAGAGATGTCAAAGAGCCCAACGCAGAGGGCAAAGTTGTAAGGCTACAAAAGAGTAACTGATCA
Source organism: Dioscorea dumetorum (assembly GCA_902712375.1). Lineage (NCBI taxonomy): Eukaryota > Viridiplantae > Streptophyta > Magnoliopsida > Dioscoreales > Dioscoreaceae > Dioscorea > Dioscorea dumetorum. The sequence goes on from CACTHL010000276.1 coordinate 95,432, forward strand.
ATCAGAAAATCAGCTTGCTAAAGTCACACAAATAAACATCACATACAATTATGGAAGCATGCATCTCAAGATTCTTCAATAAAAAGGAACAGATGAGCCAGGCAAAAAAGTAATTATTAAACCTATAATTAGATAATAATTCCTCTTACAGAATACATTCTTGGCAATCTAGCCGTTATTTAGCATTTCGAGCACAAAAGCTTTCTAAGCCCACAAATATCAAAAAAGTCTCTCACAAGAATTTCAATTGAATGCAAAACCCAAACAAAGCTTTTTTCGAAAATTATAGAATGAACTTTAGGAAAACTCTATAAATAAACTCTCTTATTAAAACTCCTTGCTATTGAGACTCAAAAAAAAAAAAAAAAAAATAATAATAATAATAATAAAATAATTAGGCTTTATATCCTAATTTCATTGAATTTAAAATAAAACCTTATCAATCAAGGGGATATGCCAGCCTTTAAAAAAATTTCACTTGAAAGAACGACTAAAACAACCTAGAAGATCTCTCAGTCAGACAAAACAAAAAAAAAATGAAAGAAGAAGAAGAACAAGAAGAAAAAAGAGGAGAGAATACACATTCATATAGATTTTTTAAGATAGGAAGATCAAAAAAAAGGAGGAAAAGGAATAAAAGGGAGATCAAGAAGAAGAAAGGAACTCACAACTCATGGCTTAACTCAAATCTCATCCTTAATAAAACCCAACCTCTCCTTAAAAGAGGGAAGCTTAAAATCTAAACAGATTTCATGGGAAGGTTTCACTTTGGAGAGTGGCCTATCATTCAAGTTCTTCGCAAATATGGCGAAAACCCAATCTCTTCTAATTAGTGAAGGGCCTAAAGTCCATGGTCCTCTCGTAGAAGGTATCTTGGATGAAGCCCAACTTTTCCTTGGAGATGGCAAGTTTAAAGTCCAAAAATCAATTGTCTTAGAAAGGTTCATTTGGAGGGTGATTTATCACTCAAAAGTTATCTTAAAAAATAATGAAGCCTGATATGGGTTTGAGGTTGAGGAACCTCTCATACGAGGGGTCACCTTAAATGAAGCCCAAGTTTTCCTAGGTTTTGTTTTTAAAAGTGATTAAGCCAAACCTTTCTCATAGAAGTTCAGGCTCCCCACAGGATGGGTAGCCCTGAAACTTTTCTGAGTGGAGGAGAGTCCAGATGATTCTCAGAGGATATTTAGTTTAAAGAATGTTGTATTCAATTTCACACTCAATGAATGCTGAAAACCATATTCTTTTCAAAGGAGAGATTAATATTCAATATTAGTTAGTTCCATTTAAATAAATTATATATATATATATATCACCAAACCCTCTTCACACTCAAATAAATGTAAAGTAAATCAACAACTTTTTCCTAAAAGTTCAAGCTAAAAAAGGATATTGAAAGCTCATGTGTTTCTCAAGAAGAATCATTCAAAGTTGATATTCTTCATCAAGAGCAAAGAGTCTTGGAAAGTGCAGACTCAAAGTCACCCTTAAGCAGCAAATTGTTGAGTCCTAATTCTTTATCAGAGGTCATTGAGGAAAACAAATTTAAGAAGAATACTAGAATCATGAGACTGGATCTTAGAAGCCTCAATCATGAAAATTTACGAAGATGGTGGCCAAAACTGGCAGCTTAGTGGTACAACTTTTGCTCAGGTGTAAAAAATATAAAACCCTGAAACCTAATTATTTTAAACACCACATCACATGGTTTACAATTTCCATGTCACTTATGATCGCAAAGTGGGGTTATACTTATACCACAGCTTATGCTATGCATATCAAATATATTATAAAAAAATTCACTTCTTTATATTTATTATCTCATTATTCTCAATTGGTTTCTTAATTGAAGGTCCCCACGATATAATCTAAAATAATCAATAATATGCCAATTGGAAGACATGAACCTACATTAACCTTGTAATTCTAAAAAATGAGGAAATAAGAAAATATTGTGATTTTAGCGGCTTATGGGTTAATTCTTGTAGGCTATGCAGACCTAAGTCAATATTCTCTAACTTGACATTTGACATACTTCAACTTCTAACTAGGTTATTTGCTAGATCTTAAGATGAAACAGACCTCGGCACATTATGCAACTTTTCTCAACCCTAACAAAGCAGCACCTACAGAAATCACTTAATCCTATAAATTAAGATTCCTTGCTTGAGTCGTGACAACTCGACTTTGATGTCAATTTGATCTTCATTAGAAAAATAAGTATTAGCTCTCTCTCATTCCAGAAAGTAAAGAACGAATTTCAATGAAATCTACAAACAACCAAACTGGTACTTACTGATTTTGGTTTAGAGAGAGAATCATTAAAGACTTCAGAGATGACAAGCCTTCCCAACTAATTCCCTTATCTGATATTTCATTTGCATTTAGGATGAGTTTCTGCACAAAGGAAAGTATAACAAAAATGTCATCAAATATTTCTTGCACTTAAAAGTAATGAAAGTGACGAATGGACATGTACTAAAGAGGATAATAAATAAATAGCATAGTAAACACATATTAACCAAACACCAAGGATAAAGAAGGGCTTACATATAATGATTTCAGTGAACCAATTTTAGCCGGTGCTTCTTGAATAAAATTATTGTTGGCGTCCAACACTCTTATTTTATCTCCACCATTCCAAATTTCTTCTGGCAGAACCTAGCAACTTAAAAACACATGCATGAGTTTGTAAAGTTCACAGGAAAAATACAAACAAGTTGAGGGGTTAGCACACAATGAAGGGCTTTGGCAAAATGTTGGTTTGTGTTGTTAAGATCAAAATTAGAAATCAAACCAAAAGCTTTATTTCTCCTTTTCATAACCTAAGACCAAGATAAATATTTTGATTTGGCTAACTCAAACCAAACATACCTATACACAACTACGCTATGAAAAAGAAAATGAACTGACGACCATAACTAGAAACATCTAAAATTATTGGAGGTAGAACACAAGTAAATTCACTCCTGATAATTCTTTCTTATTTACAGAACTCACAGAACAAAAACATCACATGAAAAATAATTACCAAAATAATTGTGGAAGGCATTGAAATCATTCAATAGGTTGATAAGATGCTAATTCAAGGGACGTACTCCAACAACTATATACCACATAAGACACATTAAGGAAATCAAAATAAAATTTCAAGTAGATTACAAGGCATAGAAACCAAAAAAAACTGCCAGGAAAATTTCAGGCATATTAGTTACTGCTATTTTACATCATTTCCTGGCATAACAGTATAGAGCTAAGGACTATTAAGAGTAAACTATAAGCAATAAAAATCAAACCTTCAATTGGCACTCTGACAAAGCAACAACTCCAGTTATTCTCCAATGATCTGATTGATTTTTAGTCAGTGTAGTTTTCATCTCTCGAGCTGGACCAAGGATGTTCTTATGAACTTCTGCCTTGCTTTTAAGAAGGCGCACATTATTACTTAAGTTGGATGATTTAGAAGAAGGAATATTGGTAAGAGGGCCATCCTGTCAAGGAATATAGCAGAAACAAAATGATTACTTTTATTTCATATATTAGCTATAAAATAACTTATACATATTCAGAAAAAAGGTAAACAATAAATGTAGTGTCCAATATATGAAAGGAGCATGGAAAATGAAATGAAATGCACAGAATTTAAAAAATATATGATAAAGGCAATAGACGTCTCTTTTGCAGGCAACGGCTATAAATATCCTACTCAAAGCTGGGTTTGTTTTTTTTTTTTTTCGTTCTGCTTTCCTAAAAATCTTTTGAATAGGCCTTGATGCTCAACATTGCTTTTTCCACTACCACCATACAAAGTGGCAGCAATAAAGAATTTCAGATCAAAAGGCAATGAAAATAATTGAAAAGCATCATGAACAATTGCTTCCAAAGTTGAGAATCATCTGTCACATTATATGAGAAGTTGCCAGTAAGTTCAATAAATTGGTCAGTTATTGACACTACCCCTTGATGTAAGCCCTGAGATGCTATCATCATCATTTTGGACCCATCTGTGACTTTAGATGACTTTAAGCTTGACTCATCATTGAGGATTTTACCTGCATAGAAAAGTGTTTAATAATAAAATCTTCCCATGTTAGCCACATCTCTAAACTGTCTTTCGAGAACAGTGACTTCTTCTAATAAATGCATTAGACTACTCAATGGCATATCATTATCAAATTTTTATGCCTCATTAGCAGAACATAACTGAATAAAGAGGTTTTAATCAAGCAAAAGATGAGATTCTGAGTAGCATGGGAGGGTTCCAAGTTCATAAATTCAAAAATCATGACCAATATTTCAATCACCAACATATGCATGGCAGTGAATACACATACAAATTGAATCAAACACTAAATCTTCCACCAAAACCAAGAAAAAATCGGCCTAGAAATAATAAGTGATACAAGAACAAATATAAGATTTTAAAGCTAAAACCAAAGGACATAGTAAACCCTTTGCAAAGGACCAATGAATTGAATCTGGATGGAATTTTAGCAAGATAAACTGAGATCTGTGCTAAACAACACTAAAACATGACCAGTTTTTTATCTTTCAGTCACGTGCATTTGAGTGAAAGCATATTCCAATACAACTGAACATTAAAGCTTTAAAAGAAAGAAATGGATTCAAAATGGTTCTGGCTGAAATTGGGGAAAAAAATCAAGAAACAAGTGATACACGGAAAAATACAGGGGTTTAAAACCAAAGCGCACCCAGGCATATCAAGCCCTAAATCTTGCAAAGAAACACTGAAGTGAACCTGCAAAGGTTTTTGGGAAGATAAATTGAGGTCTTTGATAACACAAGAAATACTCAAGAACCCCAAATCATCACCGGTTTTTCATCCGTCACAAACACACTCATGAGAGTGAAATCACATTCCATTATAGTGGAACCTTAAATCTTTATAAAAAGAAATGGGTTTTGGCCAAAAAGCAAAAAGGAGATCAAGGGCAAAACAGAAAGATTCAAGAACCACCAAGCCGAAACCATGAAGAAATGCTAGTCGATCCGCAACAAATCCACGCGACTGAAAGCATACCCTAATCGAATCAAACCCTAAATCTTGCGAAAACCACTGAAACTCATCAAGAACTTAGATCAAAACAAGTGACACCTCAGACAACATAGAAGTAATCAAGAATCGATAGAGAAGCGAGAGGAAGAGGTACCTTCGAAGATAAGCTTTTGGCCACGAGGGAGAACATTGGTCAGGGGCTGGAGTGAGGATTTGAGGTCCCGGACGGTGGATACCGGCGAGATGGAGACCGGTATCATCCTTCCATGGAACTTCACGCGTACGGTGATTGCCTGAGATTCAGCGTTTCCGGCGTCGCCATGGACTCCAGCCTCGTTCCTCTCGCCCTCCATGGCTGGTCCGAGGGTAGCTTAACTGTAGGATTTATATAGGGGAGCACTACGATCTAATAACGGGTGATTTTGAAACCCGTTAAGCCCAACCCGACCCGCAATAGATCCAACTAGATTTTTCGGGCCGAATCGGATCCAATATAATCATTATTTGAAACCTAACGGCCAAATCCATTAGTTTATTTTATTTATCAGCATTTTATTAACTATTAGTTGTATTTTCAAAATTTTATTATTTTTAAATTAGCATTGTTATGCTGTCCTGCTCAAGTGGTGTAATTCAACTAAGCTGGATATTTACTTTGGCTTGGCTCCGCTACCTTTTTGTAGTAAAAATTTAAATTATATATATATATATATATATATATATATATGCTTGGCTCCGCTACCTTTTTGTAGTAAAAATTTAAATTATATATATATATATATATATATATATATATATATATTACCACAGCTCAAGAATGTGTTGTAAAGTGACAGATAAATACAAAATACATCAGTGACGATGATTTATCGGTCTTTTAAAATGCATCATGAGTGATTTGAAAAACCTTGTTATAAAACTCTAGAAAATACAAATGCAATACTTCCCAAAGAATTCATCTGAATTTAGTAAACAATACTTGGATTAAAAATAATGTGTAAATAATATGACTATAATACTTTCGCACAAGTATATATTCAATCTTACATTTTGCCCAAACACTAGTAAGTAATAACCATTAGGCTAACCAGTGGTTCATTTAAAATATATTAAAATAAAATGTGGTATTATTGCTTTATTTTCTTGAGCTCTGATAGTCACCTCTATGCAAGCTTGAACTTACTTCAAACAATGACTATTTATTATTTGTACAATTACTCCATGCAGTGGTGGACCTACATGGTCGGCAGCTCGGGCTGAAACCCGGGTTGGCTGGCCGGAAAACTTTAGAATCCCTTCGATGAAGTTTAAGCAACAATAAGACTAGCTCAATTATTGGCTTATAGTTTGTATTTATAATTTTCATTTTTATTTAAGTTACTATGTATTGTCTTTGTCTTTGACCTTTGTTCATATATTTATTATTAATATTGAATATCAACTTAGTTTGTATTATCTTTTAAATTTGTCCATGTATTTTGTATTTCATATTGAGCAGTAACTTTTATTTAAGCCCGAGTAAAATGAAATTCCTAGGTCCGCCACTGACTCCATGTAACTTTAATCATCTAAAATTATATATATATATATAAGGATGACAATTTTTTTAATTTTACATAAGAGAGATAAAAACTTCCTATAATGAAAGTATTTGCTAATCACATGTTTTTTTGGTATCTATATGCTTATATTTATGGGATCATTACGATCAATTGTTTTGACTGAATTTTTTCTCTACCTCTTTTATTGACCTCTGGGATACTATTTATAATATCAAAAATCTAAAAAATGCAAAGAAATACTTAGGAGCTTTTTATTCGTGCTATTTTTTAGAATATATAGAATGTGCGAATGATTATGTTTTTAATTTCACAATGGCTTTGACATCCATGGCTTTACGTAGAATTAATTATATGTTTCTTATGTGGGTATGTGCAACTCCTAATAATAAAAAATTGAAGTTAGTAGACTCAACTACGATAGTAAAGTGTATTTCGGAGTTCTTAATTAGAATCTCGCAAAATAGTGATAAATGATGCTAGTGAGCCAATATCTTTGCTAGGTCCATACAATCATTTGACCGTGTTTTAGGGCTCTTATAGGAGAAGACTCTGACTCATCTCCTCCCAAAGGCAAACATGCTCTTGTGTTATTGGTTTTATTTGTATTTCTTCTTCTCTATGTACCCTTCACATCTAGTGAAGTAATCCTCTTGTCTTCATTATATATCCTTGTATTTCTGTATTCCAATCACTTTATACTAACTTTTTTTTTTTTGAGATAACTCTCAGGGGCGTACGCGGGGCGGGAGGATTGCCTACAATGTCCTCACCCTCTTGGAATGGGGGAGCACGATTCGGGGGGATTGAACTCGCATCTCCTCCCACGAGGGGACCCGAGGTACCACTGGGCTACAAACCCTTTGGTATTTTTTTTTTATTAATTTAAGTAATTTATTCATTTTTTAAAGAGAGAGAAAGAAAGAGAGAATTATGTCTTGAATGAGAAGAGAGATAAAAGAAACCAAAAGTTTTCATCTTTTTTACTATAATACCTCTATTTTATTGTTTTTTTAGCTTCCTTTATCATTTTATATGGCTTTGTAGTATAATATGTATTATAAAAATGTCTAGTTTGGCAATTTAATGGAAAATAAAAAATAAAAAAAATCATAAATTCTATTATTACAGTCACATTTATGAGTGAGTTTTCCTAACACTATAAAAAAAATACAGAGCCTTTATAAGAATATAATTTATAATTTTTAAATATTGGTAAATTATTATAAAAAATATTGTATATGTATATGTTATTAACCCTAATAAATGATCCTAGCTAAGTGATGATGGGAAACAATAAATATTTATAATGACTTTGGTATTGGAGAAAAATATAACATGGACTCAATCACTTGATGCTCATTTTTTTTATTCAATGAGGTTTTGAATCTAATATTAGTGACACTTGCATGGAAATAATCTTCCCTAAGACCATTCCTACAAAGAGTTTGAATATGAGTAAATATTTATTTTTTTTAATTTTTTTATCTATCAGTTCAAAGTACCAAATGTTATGTCAAAGATAAATCTATCACAACTAATGTTTTTTATATTTAAAACTATTTATTTAAATGACTTAACTATGTATAAATTAACCCAACTATGAATATTTGATTTTCATGTACATATAATTGTACTTCGGTGTAGTGGTTCAAGATACACAAGAAAAATGAAAGACATATTCAAATAAATACATATTAATGTTTTTAAACTGGTCACATGATTATTTAATTGTTTTTGTTAATTAGATGTAACTATGCAAATGTAGGATTAAGTCATTGCGGAAAAATATATAAAGAGTAGGTATAAATCTTTTAAAAGAACAGGCCAATGCTATTAAATATATAAATACTAAAAATGAAACATATGGCCTATATATTTAATAATAAAAAAAGAAACAACAAGGATAGCATGACATCTAGATTGGATGTTATATTGTGCTATAGATTTCTTTGAATGAATGAGTCTATTTTTCATGGTATAAAGGTGAGCAGTGGCATGAATGAATCCAAAAGTGGTTGAATTCCTTTCTCCCATCTAGCTGTTCTTATCCTACGTGGCGTATATAAGCAAAGGCAAGAAGTAGGTTTATGAAGAGGTTAGCCAAATCAAAGGCTTGAAATGGGGTAGTTTTTTTTTAATGGATAAATTATAAATTTATTGGGATAAAAACTGTATAGGATGTCTTGAATCAAGTCTTCAATCTGTGGCTAGTCGACTATGTTGTGCTTCGCAGAGCTGTTCGGGGGTCTCGCTGTACCGTATATGTTTTTATTATGTGTTTATGTTTTTTGGGTCTTTTTAGGCCCAGCCCGGTTAATGTTTTGCTAGTTTATATATATACACCTATACATGTAAACATATAATTCTCTCTATTTTTTTAAACTCTAATAAAATTCTGATTTTCCTAAATCTGTGTTTTCTTCTTTATTATTCATCTGTGTCTTTGCGATCTGGAACAACAAAAACAAATACGTATATAAGATATAAATCAAAAGTATCCACTTAAGTAGTTCTCTATTTCAAGTACAAAAGGAGGCTATGGATCTATATACGAGCGATCAAGTCTGACAACTGGGAGTCATGTTTAAGCTCATTAAAGTATGGAAGGCTTTGTGAAATGGATGTTTTTTATTTACAGTTTTGATTAAATACTTCATCTTTTGCCTTTTATATGTAGGAACTACAGATACCTATAACATAAAAATGTAATTAATTTTTGTAATAATTGAAACACAAGGCAGTGTTTTACAATTGAAATGAATTAGTAACTAGGCAAATTCTCTCGTTTTGCATTGAAGTTTTTACAAATTTGAGGATTTTGAGTTAATATTATATATAGACACAATAATGAATAATTCTTTATAATAGAAATTGTTGGCATAGTTTGGCTCCAAACAAAACACAAACTATTTTGTACTACTTTTCTCACAAAATAAAAATAATTTTTAAAAATTATAATTTGTTTGAAATATTATGTAATTTATTATTATTATTTTTACTAACGTCATATTTAATGTAAACAAATAGTTGAATGTAATATTTAAAATAAACATTTGTTTTTTTTTGAAATGTTATAGGAAGAGATTATTCAGCTACTTTAATACTATCTATAGATCTATAGATGTAGAGATAGCAAAAACAATTAATATTAATTATGTGGGACTTATATCAAGTTAATTAGAAGTTAAACAAGACGCTAACTTAGATAATATATAATGATTCTTTCTCATTCAAAGACATGGCGTGGCAGGCATGCTTGACTTCATATCTAAAAATGGTTCCATTTATCAAGGCGAACTTCATTTTTCATAAAAGTCCATGTAGATTTGAATGGGTATATATGAATATAATAAATAAAAATTCAAATGTCATATTAAGTGTTAACTTTTCTAAAGGACACCTTCAAACTTTTATTTTAATAATGTTTAATTTGTTCTTACTTTTTCTTTTCATCACTGGTCATATGTGACATTCATTTCTTCTCCATCAAGATATATATATATATAAAGTGAATAAATCACAAACACATTAAAATTAAAAAAAAATACAAGATATATTTATTTTATTTTTGATAAATGTGGACAAATATTTACTATTAAATTAAACTTTTACCTTGCATTTTTATTCATATATTTGCGCCATAGAATCACATGTAAAAAATCAAACACAATGAAATGCATATGGCTCAATTAATAATATTAATAATCTTCGTTCCGGTACAATTTTGTTAATAATATTATATTCACATTTGGATATCAAAAAAATAAAAAATTTCAAAAAATTAAAAAATAGAATATCCAAATTTGAACTTTATCATGTTTCCCCATTATGTAGATTTATAATAAGTAAAGAAAGGCTAATAACTAAATCACAATATATCCAAGGAATGATGGATGTTCCAAGAGCCAATGGCTTTCAGAGATCCAGCTGTATACACCCACACTTTCATGTTTCATAAGAGTTCCCACATTATCTATAATTCTTTTATTTTTACCTTATTTTATTTAATTGCATATAATAATCCCCTCTTATTCCCCCGGATTATTTGGATCTCAAAATTCAAAAATGAAAATTACATATATCTCCCCCATGTAGATAGATCCTTAAAACAAAAATTATTTACTTACGGATTTGCAAATATATATATATATATATATATATATATATATATATATATATATATAAATTGATAAAATGAACAAGCGAGCAACATGCACATGATCTCACTTTTGCGAGATGAGGTTCAAATTGGTATTATTAGCAAAAATTCGATGCTAATAGATCAATTAAATTTTAGCATGTGCAAGTTCTAAAATTAGTGATTTTATTTATTTACTAATTTTTATATACTATGATATTGGACTATGTTTTACTTGTTGACAATAAAAGAGATTAATTAATAATTACAACTTAATGCTTATAACTAATAAGTAAGATTTTTAATAAAGATAATATAAGCAAAATTTTCAATCCAATCAACTAATTATCATAAAAAAAAAGTCTCAGATTTAAAGGTAAAAATATGTGGATATACGTCTAAGAATCTATAAGACTACATATGAAAAAACTTAATAATTATAAATTTATGCATTTAAACCCCAGAGATTATATTGAATGTTTTGTAATACAAGTTGATTTATAAAAGAATTATTTTACTAAATTAACTAGGACTAATATGACATATATATATTATAAATCCAATCATCTTAATCCATTAGTATCGGATTTCTTAAGTAAAATTTTTATTTTAAAGATTAAATTCCAAATTAAGCAAAGTGAAAGATATTAATTGTGAAAACATGATATTAACTCTATATATAGGCAATATGTATATATATATTGCTTATTTTTAAATTTATATTTTAACATCTCTTTATGTGTAGAATAAAAATTTATAGGGGTATAGATGGAAACAAGAAAATTTAATAAGTCAAATACAAAGGGAAATTACTATAAAAAACCCAAGAAAAGAAAACAAAAAGAGCTCCCGCCTGCCCCCGCGGCACCGAAAGGAATTAAAAAAAAAAAAAAAAAAAGCCAGCCTTGCGCCATAATTTTCATAAACCTCTCCCTCTACTCAGAGAGCCTTTCCTTTCTCCATGGCCGTCCTCCTCCTTCTCATTGCCTTGCCACTGCTCTTGAGTTTGGAGGATATCTACGCGTCCTCTATCAACGATGACGGTATGCTTGATCTCCTCTGACGCTTCTTCTTCTTCTTCTTCTTCTTCTTCTTCTTCTTCTTCTTGTTAGAGGTGGTGATGGTTGTGATGGTTTTGGTAGGGATTGCGTTGTTGGGGTTCCGAGGTAGAGTGGAGTTAGATCCGTACGGCGCTTTGATGGGATGGGGGGATGGTGGAGACCGGGACCCGTGCTCGTGGTTTGGGATCGGCTGCTCCGATGGTAGAGTCGTGGATCTGTGAGTCATCCTCTGATCTATTTTTTCTACTTTGCTCTTCTTTTTTTCATATTCTAATTGGTAGGAATGTTTGGGATGTAGTGATTGGTAGAATCATGCGGAGAAATGTTTAGAATGGATGCAGGAATCATGGATGTAGATTCAATTAATGTATGGAGAATTCTTTCTCTATTGATTTTCAATCTATGATTGTTCTATATGCTACATGGCTGTTCTGTGGATCTTCCGGTGTGCATGGATTGAGGTGTCTTGGTTGGTGCCCGATTTGCAGCAGTGGATTGATCAAAAGATGCTCATGAAATACATTTGTTTGGAATTAGGAACTGTTGTCAATGAATCGTTTTTTTATGAAACAGATTAATCTTGTTAAACATTTTGGATTCTTTTGCTAAATTGTGTTTCCCTTTTCTGGTAGGAATTTGGGAAATCTTTGCCTTAGAGGGAGACTTGCACCAGAAATTGGGAGGCTTGTTATGTTGAAGTCTCTGTGAGTATATTCAAACTGTCAACTTGGTGTTGTAAGTAGTTTTAGTTTATATTTATATTTGTATTTTTAATATTTTTTTTCTCGAGAATTAGGGAAGGGAAGACCAGTGTTGGATTACTCAATAATGTCATAATTGTTTATGCTCAGTATCATACGTTTCTGGTCTTCATTTTGATGGCCATTTGATGAAATGTTGAATGTTGAATATTAATTATCAGTTGTTTGAGATCAAAGCATAACATATAGCTTGTATAGCCTTTATGCCAAAATTCAGAGCTTTGTTTATTGAATGCGATGTTGTTCGGTATAAGATGGTATTGTTTATTTGAAGAATATGTTTCATGTCCTAACCGGTTGTTTTGCTATGTAGCGTCTTGCACAACAACTCCTTTTATGGAGACATCCCTAGAGAGATTTCTGAACTGCAGAAGCTGGAAGTGCTGGACTTAGGAAACAATAATTTCAGTGGACTGATCCCATCTGTTTTAAGCAGTATGGTGTCTCTGGGAACCATGTGAGTAAACAATGATATTTTGCAATGTCACAACTATAACAAATCCAATTCGTTATCATCATATTTCACCAATTGCAGCATACTTGGAAACAATAAGTTTTTAAGAAGCTTGTCAACGCCTGAAACTGAAGGTGATCAAGGGACCTTCTTTTCAAATAAAGGATCTATGACAGGGTAATACATCTTGAGCCACTCATGAATTATGGAAAATCCCTCTACTTAGCATCTTTACGTTTAACAGAAGAGTTGGAATAAGGAGGATTATGCAAGCTGCTGGCAAAGATGATAACAGAAATGGATCACCCTCACCATCTCCATCTTCATTTCAATCTCCATCTCCATCTCCTTCATTTTCTCATGCGAGTTCACCATCTCCTTCACCTACCCTTTCACCATCTCCGGTGCCATCACCTTCGCCATTGATTCAAGATAACCAGTTTCACACTAATGCTAAACGACCCTCTGATTTGCCACCACCCTCCCCTTCCAAGAATCATTCTCCATCAGAACAACCAGCTACTGCAGCAAGGCATGCTTCATCTTGGGTAATCTACATTGCGGTGGCAGGGGGTGTTTCCTTTCTCCTTGCCTTCTCTTTGATATATATACTATGCTGTCAGTTTAACAAGGTGGTCTCTGTAAGACCTTGGTCTACTGGCTTGAGTGGACAGTTGCAGAAAGCTTTTCTTACAGATGGTTAGTTTTCTTTCTTATTGATTATAGTTTCTTTTTTTTTTTCTTTTGCTCATCACTGAGAAAATTAATTGTAGGTGTCCCTGCTCTCAGACGAGCAGAACTAGAAAGTGCTTGTGAAGATTTCAGTAATGTCATTGGCTCTTTATCAGATTGCACGTTCTACAAGGGAACACTATCTAATGGGGTGGAAATAGCTGTGACATCCAGTGTGATTACATCTATAAAAGATTGGTCGAAAGATGCTGAATCTCAATTCAGGAACAAGGTATGTATCATCTACCTACTATATGATCATTCAGTTGTCTTTTACACATTTGACATACTGATATTTAACAATTGAGTGTTGGTCTTTGGATTTAGATATCAGGATTTTCTAGAGTGAACCATAAGAATTTCATGAACCTTCTGGGATTTTGTGAGGAAGACAATCCTTTCACCCGAATGATGGTCTTTGAATATGCTCCAAATGGGACACTTTTCGAGCACCTCCACAGTGAGTATCTAACTCATTTTAAATTGAAACCTGTAAAAGAAAGTATATTACTGCCTTGTTATCATAAAAGGAACTAAATTGGACATGGTATTCAAGAAATACAATTATTTTTTTGAGCATTTCCTACGGTTTGAGGCTCTATAATTGTTCCAATGAGTTCATTATATGTACTTATAAAGTATGCAGTGATGTTTTAGTCTACATATTATTAATATTCTTATAACTTGCTTTGTTTATTGCAGTTAAAGAAGCTGAACACCTGGACTGGTCTTCACGTCTAAGAATAGCCATGGGAATTGCATATTGTCTAGAACACATGCTACAGCTGGATCCTCCAATTGTAGTTAGACATCTGAACTCATCCTCTATTTATTTAACTGAAGACTATGCGGCAAAAGTATCAGATATTGAATTCCAGTATCATGGAAAAGAAGCCAATTCTATCAAGGAAGGCTCAGATGATCCCTTGGTTGCTGCACCATTACCCGACTCGAAGATCATTGTATACAAATTTGGGATACTATTGTTAGAGATCTTATCAGGAAGGCGGCCTTTTTCAGAAGACGATGGTCTCCTTGTACGTTGGGCTTCCTGTTACTTCAATGGCCGAAGACCACTTAAAGACATGATTGATACAACGTTGAAATCTTTTAAGGAGAAAGATCTTGGTCCATTGAGTGAGCTTGTGAATTCATGTACCAGTCGTGACCCGAGGAAACGTCCAACAATGACAGAGGTCGCTGACAGTTTGCGAAGAATTACATTGATGTCTTCTGAGGCTGCAGCTCCTAGACTGTCTCCCTTATGGTGGGCTGAGCTTGAGATCCTCTCCACAGAGGCTAATTAGACACAAATGAAGCTGTAAATTGTTTGTTTGATTCCTTGAGTTCCAGCGATAACTTCTTAACTGTCAAAAATGCATATAGGCAACTCAAGCAAACTGTCCTCTTTTTTTTTTCTTTTGGTTGTTCATATTGTATACAAAATCAGATTTCCAACTTTCTGGTTGGCCTCAGAAATAACATAAGCTATACTGCATATGTATATTTTTGAGTGATTTTGATTAAAAAATTTTCTTTTCGAGGGTTGTGATCTCAACAATGGCAGTAGTCTGGATGTCTAATTGACTTGTGGTGAGAGTAAGCACAAAGCACTCATAATACACAGCCGACAGGTACCAAAAGAGCCACGAACTTGGTGGATTCATTAGGTAGTAGAGTTCAAGACACAAATTGGTTAACTGTTTTCCTAAAAAGACAGAACAACATCAAAGGGATATCAAAGATACTTCATATCCCTATAATACACAACAAAAGACCTATAAGAGCTGGGTAAACATTGCCACAAATTACTGCAAATAAATCCATATGGTGAAGAAGAGGAGCATTCATTCATTTTTTCTAACAATAGCTCAGGAAACCACCCGGCCAAGCATTCCCTGTGTCCAAGTTGCAGTCTCCTTCAACTGGTCATTATCAGATTGGAAACATTCCCCCAGGAAATCAATATGGAAAGTGCAGTCCTTGAACAAAAGCTTTGTGTTTGGACCGAGTGTGTCTGCAAGGTCCCCCATCACAGCAACTGCAGCTTTTGTAACTCCCTCATCCCTAAATCACATGGGAAAAGAACCAAGGAAAACAAGAAAATAATCAGTTGACAAGTGGCTAATTAACCTTGTCTTATGTGAATCACTCATTTATACCTGTTCTTGTCCCTGAAAACAGCCTCTATGAACTGCAGAAGAGGACCTCCGTAGGGCATCATTAGTTCTGCCTTTGAACTTTTGAAGCCTTGAAGTATACCTGAGTAGGCCTCAAATATGCCATGTCTCAGTTGATTTCCATAGTCTATCATATCTTCATCTGCAGTCTCCAACCGAGAGCAAAGCTCCGAGGCACCTTGAAGCATTGGCATAGCATAAGAAAGATACTTCTCAAAATGCTCTCCAATGGCAAGTGCAATGTCTCCGAAGCATGAGAAAATAGGAGGTTTAACAGACCGATGAAGCATTGAATTCGAGAGGTCCTTGAGAAGATGAGTCATGATAGCATCACAGAAAGGAAGGATCTTATCATCCAAAGCACGGCAAATGTCTCCAACCACGCCGACAGAGATAGAGCAGACCTGGTACTCCTCAAAGTTCTGCAATCCCATGTCTAAATACTTGTAGAATTCTGGCATGTACTTAGCAAACTCAGGACCTGTTGCATAAGCAAGAGCTCCAATGGCAAGCATTGCTTCTTCATGAACAGTAGAACTACGACAAGCAAACACTTTGAGAAATAAAACCATCATCCCATCAGCAGCTTGTTGAATTATGAATTTCGTCTCATCAAAAGAACTCAACTTCTGAACCAATACTTGAAGAACACCACAAAGCAAGGCTTGCAGATCGCCTTGCTTCTCCCTATCATCTGATGAGAAGACTTGAAGCTCCATAGTCTGTCCTAATCTTTTCATGATCTCCTGCAGCAGCTGACACAAGATATTTGAAGTCTCAGGTAACCTGCTGCATCTAACAATCTCATTCAGGGTTTCATAGGCCGAAGCCCTAAGCCTAGAATTGCCGGTATCTGACCGATCAGCTGATAGTAGGAGTGCTTTGATAACTTCACCGAGGTAAGGAGTGAGAATGGATGAGTCCGGTCCAGCATCTTCATAACCATGAGCAAGAAAATAAATGGCGCCACAGACCTTCATAGCAACATTAGGAGCATCTTTGATACTTTCCAGCAGAACAGACATGATGCGAGGGAGAGTAGCAGCAGTAATCACTGATTGTGCAGTTGCTGGAGAATGCAGGACCTCAAATATCCTACCTAAAGTCCAGGCTGTAGTATCCTTCACATGGCTATTCTGATCTTTCATCGCATTCAGTAAGAACTCTAAACCGCCTTGGACCAATGGTGCAAGCTTTTCAACGGAAGGTCCTTCAAGAATAGAGCCAAATGCAAAAGTGGCAGCCTCACGGCAATGCCAGTCTTCCTTCATAATGTTTTCCTGCACAAAAGGCATCACAAGGGGCACAATTGCATCTCCAACTGTCTTTGCAACAAGACCAAGGCACGTCCCACCAGCCATGGACAAATTCCACGTTTCATCATCTTGATCCTGATCCTCCTCTTGCTTCAACAAGGTCTCAAGCAGCATAGGAACTAGCATAAGAAGTGCCTTTTCTACAAAATGAGAGTGCGGAGATCCTGAACTTGCAGTCCCAGCTCCTTCATACTCTTCTTGGATTTGAATTTCTTCATCACAAATTGAGCTCCAGAACTCGATAGCTTGAAGCGCAACAGGTTCCTCATCTCCCTTCACAGCATTTGCTGTCAAGGTGAAAAGAGCCTCCATGTAAGGCTCCAAGATTTCATAGTACATTGAAGAAATCGATACCAGGCATTCAAAAGCTGCCTTTCTGATCTCCATCTCATTTGATACAGCTGTCTCACAGACAACCTTGATGATAAAAGTTCTCTCCATTTCATTCTCAAAATTAGTCTGTGCAAAATCAAGAGCATTGTACAGAGCTCTAACAGCAGCAAGGCGAACTTCTGAGTTCTGATTTGCCTGGGTCATACCATGTGCCACAGCAGTGAGAATAGCATTGACCTGGTCTTGTTCCAAGTCCTGGGGAGATATTTCCTCGCAGACATACCCAAGTGTCTCTAGAGTTGCTTGCTGCAAGGCAGGAGGCCCTTGTTGTGACATGTTGGACAGCAACTGTCCAATCACCTCCAGCCATTCCTGCCGGGGGATCTCAATAGATGCTATCTTGGCAATGACTTGTGATGAGGTATGCCTTGCCTCACCCACAGATGATCCAAGGGTTTTTAACAGAGATTCTTTGATCTGGGCTTTTACTGAAGGCTCAATATGGACCCATCGTTGGGTCAGCTCTTCCTTCTTGGCAGACTCCTTGGCATCCAAGGAATTTTTGAGGACAATACCAGCAAGCCTGCGGGATTCAGGGGGCTTTTGGTCATTTGATAACTCAGCAGACAACGAGAGTAGGAATAAGGGAAGATTTTGTTCCTGTAGATGCTTAAGCGCCTCCTCTGCAGCACTTCGAATCTTTCCATCAGGGGATTGGGCAGATAATAGGACCTGAGTGATCTCCATCGCCATTGCTCAAACTACAAAATACAAAACTCTAATTTCAATAAATTCAAACAAAAGCCCATACATATAGTCTGTTTTCATTTAGTAATTGATAAGTTATATGTCATGATAAACATATAAACTATTACAGAGAATTTAAAAAAAAACAAAATGCCTTTAGCTTCTAACAAAATGTTTGCAAGTTCAATCGCAAAATTCAAACATAATACATCAGGACAATTCAGCAGAATCACAACAACAGGATTTGATTGGCGCTTAAGGCGTAATGATGATTAAGAATTCTATACCGGCCAAGCATAAAAATAACCATGCTGTGACCCAACTGGAATCTCATTGACAACTCTAATCATATTAAACGATACAAACTTGTCAATAAATCCACACAGAGAGAAAACATTCGATCACAAAGTGGAACATAACCACCCCAAACAAATCTCAGAGGAGATTCACCAATCAGAGCAAAAATACACAAATCTAAAGCCCTAAATGCTCCGGAGCAAAATCCAGCGACGTAGAAACACAAAAAAGCACAGTAAAATGAACCACGAACCAAAACCCGTATGAAGCCTCAAGCATTAGCCAATATAAGTGGAACACACCCCTAAAAATGCAGCAATGTACGGATTGAACAAGGAAAAAAATAATCACTTGCCTTGTTTCAACGCCGACCAAATCACGAAGGAAACGCCATAATACAAAGAAACAACGGCGGAAAAGAAGAAATCGGCAACATACAAAAGAGGGACTCTAACCCTAGAGCAGAAAAAACAGGAAAGGCATATCACCTCAGGCGGCGACAGAGCGTCGACGCTTTCGTTCCTCTCCGGCTACGGATCGAGTGGAGACGCGACCTAGGGTTCCGGCCGTCGAGGAGCGTCGCGATCTCGATCGCTCGTGAGCGAGAGGGTGCTTGCGAGTCTGCGGATTGGGAGAGACGAATGGCTTCAGTTATGCAAGGGTTTATATTTCGAATGGGTCTGGGAAGCGGGAGGATGCCGATGCGAGCGGTCTACAAAAACCCTAACTTTTTGAATTGCACCTCACCTCCCGGGCACGTGAAAATCACGTGATTCCCTGTACAAGTGGATCATTCGTGGGCCCCACAAAGTAAAGGCTCATCAGAATGAAAGTTTTTTCGACCAGAGTGTTTGTATTTTTGTTTTCAGGTGAGATGCAATCATATAAATGATGAGAATGAGATGCAAGAGAAACATTATAAAAGAATTCTGGAAAAATAAAATAAAAATAGAAATAATGTTCATTTTTAATGTTTCACACCATATGAAATCCTTATTATTTAAGTTGAGATTTCATATAAAGGGGAAATATTTCATATTAAGAGCCAGAAAGACTAATATCTGTAAAAAAATAAAATAAAATAAAATAAAATAAAATATGGTCTTTAGTATTCATTGATATCTAAGACCACCCTTAAATTCGGATTAGTCAAGAACACATGCCACACACAAAAGAAAACGGAAATAAAGGAGAGAAAAACATGGTCTCCTCTCGTTATATCTATGGAAAATTTTCGAACATTTATGTTCCAAAAAATAATTATAAAAAAGAATACAAGGATGAATCACATAAGAGTTCTTGAATTCAGCTGCCACATTGGAGCATGCAAAATCTCATATACACAGGTGCACTTTTGATGATGGCCTTCACTGTTCTGTCTCAATTGAATTTGAGGACCCTTGTCCATATATAGATAAATATATGTATAAAATATATATACATGGTCGCATGCTGTTCTCATTGCCACTGCTTCTTTGTTTCCTTCAAGTGCTGTGGTTTTTGCTCTGGATTTATCAAGGAAAACCACATTACTGGAACCAAGAAGTATGGGGAATGTTCCAACAATATGTACTTATGACTGTTCTCATGCTTTACTTGGAGCTTTGGAGGGTGAGTTAGCTTTTTCCTGAGCTCGGTTGTAGAGATCAACGGTGTCGCTGTGGTTGGGATCAAGGCAGAGGGCTGCCTCACAGTCTCGCAATGTGGCTGATGTGTTCCCCATTGAGTCAAAGAATGCAGCTCGGAGGTGAAGGAGTTGGAGGTCTGGTTTGAAAGATACTGCTTTTGTTAGCTCTGCTATCGCTTCTTCCTCTTTATGGTCATCCATCAAAACTGAAAGGCCAGACTATAAGCAATCAATGACTTGAATTTAAAAGCAAGCAATAAGTATAAAAAGAATATGCAAAGCCAACAATCGAAGTGCTCATTCACATGAAGGAATGGATCCAATGCCTGTGTTCACTAGCAAGCTTTCATTCCTCATCCTTGAATTAACTAATCAATTCCAAAGCAGGTAAGAATTGGAATCCAATGCTTACGTTCACTAGCATTAGAAAATGACCCACTCAACTTCTTCCACAATTATGTTTCTTCTGATATTTATATCTCCGAGTTTTTGTCCTTCTCAGGCCTGCCACACAGGATCCACTTACAATGCTGACATATCAATTACAGTACTTCAGGATCAGAGATGAAAACGCCACATACTGCAGGACAAAACCTTGATGACAGATATATTCCCTCCAGAAGCTAATGAAAATACACTGCACGCATTTTGATGGCCTTTTATATAATAGAGTAAAAGGCTATTGTATTATAGCTGGGAAAGCAGATATAGTAATGACATTATCCCACCTTGCCAAGTTACATGCATGAATGTAACAGACAAGGATTGTCACACAGGATTGTCACACAAGGATTGTGTGACAATCCTTGTTATGCAAGAAACACCCACACACAAGGATTGTCACACGGAGGAAAAGGAATAGCAGACTTTATGAGATTTGGACCTCATTAAAGCAAGATGGAGCAAGAAAATAGATAGGATCAATGGTCACAATGATCATGAACCAACACGATATGAGATTCACAACGTTGCTATGATATGTTTTGAAAACTATCTCAACCAGTGGGATAAGTGCATTTGGATGTCAAAAGATGATCTAGATGGAACCTAGACATGCAAAACTTGAAAGAAAATACAGGTTGAAAGTAAATATGCAAAGAATATAGCACCACAGTGATGTGAAATTACAAATGCTAAAAACAAGATTATATTCTATTTTATGTCTAAATCAGACGATGAAACTCACCTGCCGCCCTGTATCTGTAAGGATATGTCCGCAATGGATCTATCTTTGTTGCCATATAAAGATCATTTTTTGCCATTTCTCTTTCGCAATATTCTGAACGTTTTTCATATGCTGAAGCATTGTTTTTGGCTTTCTCAATGAGCTTCGTCATCTCATCATAAGCAGCCTTTTTCTGATTTTTAAGGTAATAAACACGTGCAAGACCCTGATGTGCACGAGTATGTTTTATGCCAAGAGCCTTCTGGTAGCATTCTGCTGCTGCATCCAGCATATCACAGTCCACATATACGCTTCCCATATTATTATGTGCCTGTGAAGATAATGTTAATCACAGGAAACAAACCACAAAGACGAGAAGTAAAAACAGAATGCATAATTACAATACATGTTGCATTTGTTTACTCACTTGTCCCTTCCGAAGATTGTCTGAAGCACAGCTATTAGCCTGTTCAAGCAGTTGTATAACATAAGATGATGATGACTGATCCAGACTTGAATCTGCCAGTGCATATGCTTTAAGAAAGAATGCCTCAAATGACCTCTGAATAGAAATAGACTCCTCTGCTTTTGCTAAGGCTTCTTCACGATGACCAGTATCATATAAAATCCACCCTTCATACACAAGCCTTTCATGTTCTTGTGAAGAATTATTTCGAGCCATGCGCAGACTATGCATTGCCGCCTTTTGGCAATTTAATCTATGCATCCAAAATGATTTAGCTAAACATTAGATGATCCATTGATGAGAGTCGTAATTCAGAACCAGATACTTCAGGAAAAACTAGACTTTTTTTATATCATTTCTCAGATAATTATGGAAGATAGAAGGCTTTGTGGACGAGTATGATTGACTGCTTGGACGATATGCAGTTTTCAGAAGACGAAACAACACAATCTCTGTGGATTAAGGGGGTGTAAGGCCATGAACATTTAAGACTCTAGTTCCATGTCCTTGTTATACTAAGGTCAACATGAGCCAAATCCTGCTATAATATAATTGGCGAGGCTTCAATCTGTAAACATGCCTTATTAAGTCTGTTCCTGTTTACTTCATATTCTGCGCTGCCCAAATAAATTTTACCCAATTGAAAAGAAGTGTAATTTATATCCCCACCCAAACATCAGGCAAAGATGCACACCACCCCACATCAATATCAGAGACCAACAACATAGGACAATCTAATGAAGTGATGGCATACTCTCCCCTCCATTGCAAACATTAATTGAGTTACCTATTCTTAATAATTGTAAACATCCTATATCCATATTGAATCCAACAGTTAAATTTCTCTGTTATATTCTTTCATGAAATAGAACACTAGAAATACCAAAGAAATGTTGTATTGCCATGCATGGTAATAACATCTATACAGTCATTCTAAGCAGCTGTTTAAACTTCCACTATAAAACTGTGAGGACCAAATGTAACTAAAGAAGAAAATATTTTGTAAGTTTTTCTACCAGAACAGTTTAAAGAAGTAAATTCATACCTCAATAAAAGAAGAGATTGCCGAAATCGCAGGTTGCTGTTAGAAGGCTCCTTTGACAACATCTGGTGCACCACTGCAAGTGAACCAATATCATCAACAGCTGACCACCTATCGTATAGCTGCATCCAACAATCTGCCATATCCAACTGATGCACACGCTGCTTAAGAATCTCAATCATTTGTTCACCGTGCAATTTCCCATGAAACATCATATAATTCGGATCCAGGGTCATTAGTGCCCTTATATCCTGCAATGCACCTTCATAATCTTCAATAGCAAGAAAAAACCATGCTCGTAGCTCAAGACAATCTGTCGACACCTTGAACCTAATAATCTTATTAATCTCTGCAATGGCAGCACTAATCTTATTATCCTCCATTAAATTGATTGCTCTGTACTTGTATGGATAAGATAGTGTAGGATCAAGCTCGGTAGCGATTTTCAAGTCTGCCATCTTCTCCTTCCCAATGCCATACAGCGACCTCTCCTGATACATCCATCCAGTGGGATTGTGCTCTAAGAAGAGACCATTAATCTGCTTATAAGCTGCATATTTGTGCCCCCTTTTATACTTAGCCCTGGCAACACCAATCTCAGAATATGCATGGCCCTCAGCCACAGCTTCTTCAAACAACTTCTGAGCATCCTTGTACTCCTGCCTCTCAAGCATAATGCATCCCAATTGATGCAATGCCAGCTGCTTCTGCCACCCCGGCGCTGCGCACTCATTGAGCCTCTCGAACAGCATCACTGTGGTATTTGAACGCATCTCCTCCTCCATTGCCACCTGGCTCAAGAAGTAATACAACGCAAAGGAAGCATGGCCTGCCTGCAATAGTCTCTCCTTCCCTTCCAGCGAGCACAACAAGTGCATAATCTCCGGGTCCTGGAGAGACTTGGGTAACCCCCTCAAGAAGACCTGCAAGCACGCGGCAACAAGCAGATACGCAGTCTCTTCAAGGCCAAAATCGATTAGCTGCAAGGCATCGTCAATGGTGAGCACCAGAGATGCGAGACGCTCATCGCAAGCGGATTTCAATTTATCGCAGCAGAACTTGTTCGCGAAGGAGAGGATCTCCAGAACAATATCAACGGGGATATCATCTTCGAGTTTGCTTCTCCTGCTGAAGGACTCCACAGCCTTCATGCCATTAGGAGAGATATGGTTCTGGCCGAAGTTGATGTGCGAGCGCCGCGCCTCCGCGAACCCGCCGTAAAGCAGCGCCCAGAGCGGCCGGGACAGCGCGGCGATACGGTGGCGTGAGCACCCGACCTCGTCGTCTCCGATGCAGATATAGACGTCCGCTTCATCACCGTCCTCTTCGACTACTTCTGCGTCTCCATCGCCATCATCATCATCATGAATATCAAGCTCCGCTGGTGTACGATGCGAGTCCGGGAGCGGATCACCGTGGCAGGGGCAGCGAGAGGAGGGGGAATCAGGGAGTGAAGAGAGAGCGGAACGAGGGCATTCAAGGGAAGGGGTGGAAGGGAGGCAGGGGAGGAGCGGCGGGGGGTGGTGGAGCTCATCGTCGCGGCGCTCAAAGCGGAGCCAGGCGGAAAAGACGAGCTTGTGATGAGGGTCCGGAGCGTGGAGCCGCGCATTGCGGAGGCTCCGGCGGAGAAGCTTGGGGTCGGCGAGCGGGCGTAGCAAGGAGAAGTGCTCCAAATGGAGATCGCAAAGCTCGGATGGGGGGAGGGAGGAGGATCGGGAGAGGCGGCGGTGCAAGGAGGAGAGAGAGGGAATGGGGTCGGTGGTGCGGAGGAAAGGGTCGACAGGGGGGTCTATGAGGTCGCTGGAGGGGAGGCCGTAGGGGAGGATGACAGAGGGTTTCGCCGGAGATTGGTTGTGGTGAGAGAGAGGAGGAGGTTGGATGGATTTGGTGCGAAGGAGAGGGAGGAGGTGAGGTTTGCCAGAGGATTCGGAGGACGAGGACGAGGACGCCGCCGCCGACGATGATGACGCCGACGACGAGGATGACGATGATGGAGGGATGGTAAAGATGGCGGTAGACTTGCAGCCATCGACGAGCTTCAAGCTCCGGATCGTCGTGAAGAGATTGTTCTGCATCTCTTCTTCTCGATCGAAATCCAAAAAAATTGGAAGGCGAAAAATCTAAGAATTCATGGATTGGAATCAGAGGAGAGAATTGGGGAAGCCTGCAAGCACCACCGGCGAAGAATGAGAGAATTCGGGGGTGGCGATGGTGATGCAGGCTCGAAGGCGATGTTTTTTTCCCCCTTTTTTTCTATTTTTTTAAGGGAAAAAATGGAGGAAACGGTGGCAACGATGAGGTTGTTGGACGGGGAAAAAGGGGAAAAAACAAAAGAAAAAAATGGTAATTAAAAAAAAGGATTTTAAAATTAATTTTGTTAATTTTAATTTCTTTGAGGGAAGGCTTGTGATTGTGGGAGGAGGGACGTTGAAGGCGGGGCCTGGGAGTTTTCTTGCCCGTAATCGGTGGGAATCGGGAATCGCGTCGGAATACTATGGGAAACGGGAATAGGGAACCGAAGGCAGGGGAGATTAGTGCAATGATGATGCGTCGTTGATGCGGGAAACGCGGGATGGAGTTGATTCATAAGGAGTTGACTGTTAACTCATGAAATATAAATAATTTTTAATAAAATAAAAAAATAATCAACAATTTCCTGGAAATTTGAAAGTAATTCAAAAAATAATTTTTTATTAAATTATTTATTTTTAATGCAAATGAGATTGTTCGGATTGCATCATGTCTACACCCTGAATAACAACCCGGCCACAACCACAAATTTTTAATAATTTTTATAAAATATGTTTTTTTTTTAAAAAAATGAATTAACATTGGCTATGGGTGTAAATGATATACCTCTACTAGCAAGCTACTCAAACTCGACTCGGTAAAAACTTGAACTCAGCTCAGTCATGGTCGAGCCAAGCTCAAGCTTGAATAGCTTGAGCGAGCCGAGCTCGAGTATTTAGATATTTGGCTCGAGTGTTCGTGAGCCTAATCGAGTAATAACATATATATATATATATATGATGAAAATCAAGGGAAAAATTTTTCGAGCTCGAGCTCGAGCATAATGTTTATGATCATTTTCGGCATTTTCGAGCTTAATCGAGCGAGCTCGAGCAGCTCGAATTGTGTATCGAGTCGAGCTTGAGCTATAAAATGAATACTCGGTCGAGTTCGAGTAGAGTATCGAGTACCGAATTTTCAGTCGAGCTCGAGCTCAATACTACTCGGTTCGAACTCGATGGATTACAACCCTGACATTGGCATGTTGTGGCACCAACTATATATTAGCCTTTTTTTTTTAGTTTTTTTCTTAAATATATTAAAAAGACATATGTAAAATAATAATAATAATAATAATAATAATAATAATAATAATAACACATGGTTTGTCGAAGGGATGGATGAGGGAAAACAAGTGGAGACGGATGGTTGAATCATGAGATCTTATGTCTCATATTCACCGTACTACTGTACATCGATAAGTACGCCCCATGTTGGTTGTGTTCCCCAAAGGATGCTGCCAACCAAGCCTAACCTTCCTATCTGGTGGCGCTGCCATCTTCCAACCATTTTTATTTTATTTTATATTTAATGTGTATTATGAATAGAAATAAAAAACTCTTCTCTCTCGCTTCCGGTTGAAGAACTCTATTTCTGCATTTAAATATAGCCTCAGTTTTCAGGGCTCATTCACTAGTGATCAAATGAAATAATAATACTTGATTTTGACACTGATCAAAAACTTAATTATCTCTCTCATTCCTGAGATCTCTTGTTGTTTTAATGTATATTTGTTTGGACCATGCTTACTTTCACCTCTATTGAAATCCAGAGTGTTGATTTTGTATTAAGTGTTTATTATTATAAAAATAATATATATATATATATATCATTTTGATAAATATATAAATTATTATTTATTAAAAATATTCATCGAGAGTCGTTGAATTATTATCAAATAGTATTATATATAATATCATACAAAACATTGTACATTTTTTTTTATTAATTATAGATATTGTTTTATATTATTTATCACTATGTGTCTAAATAAATTGTAACTATTGGATGTAATTCATGACTAAAATATATATATATATATATATATATATATATATATATATTAAAAGCAATATAATATGATTTTATTTCCAAAATAAAATTTTGGAAATATTAAATATTAGTTTAGTTAATATGTCTATCCATAACAAATTAGAGAAAGGAAGTTGGCTCAAGTATGACTTGCCATCTCCTTCATTGCCTATGTATCTCATGTTTTGGCCGTATTTTCTCAAGTAAAACTATTTGCCTTGAAGGCTTTTGTCTTCACTGTTTGTTTGGATTATTTGATTTGAATGGAATATAAATTTTTTTTAATAGCAAATTTTGAAGTGATCATAAACTTATTTTTGAAATCAATTCCCTGCGCTTCAACTATTTTTTTGTTGATAAAGTTTCACCATGGTTTTGTACTAGAGTTAATTAAGGAATGACGAGGACGCCAAAGACTACTTAATTATTTATCTTGATTAACTTTGACCAAGCATGTCTTTTACATATTCAATTTTTTTTTTAAAAAAAATGAGAACTTTATTCAAAAATAAAATATAATTAAAAACTAAATTTTAAAGCCGAAAGCAAAAAATTAAACACCACGTCAAAATATACAATATATACAACAAAATATCTTAAATTCCAGCAATATATAGTGAAATAAAACCAAAAGAATTGAAAAAATTCCAATTGAAACCCAAGAGATAATTGGTAGATCGAGTTAGATCATTCATACTAGGTGTGACGTTGAGACTGAATCGAAAATTAATTGCTAATTTGATCAAATACAACACTAGAAGTTTAGTCATTAGGTACAAAAGGAGCCGGAGAAGTCAAAGTTTTAATTTAATAACATGCAACAATATGCTTTTATTCATCTTTTGATAAAAAGTTTCATATCACAGTTATATATTCATAAAAATGCCGACAAGTAATGAATGTATCAGGAACGCGCATGATGAAAGAACAAAAACACAAAGACTCTCGAACTCCATCTTTTTAATATATTTTTTTTTTGTGTCAAGAAGAACGAAACCCTTAATGGGCCCGCTAAACTAAGACAGGGGCGTGCACATGCCTCGACTGCGGCCTGTGGGGCCCGCGAACTGTGGGCGCTGGGACCACCCACAGTTCGTGCTCACAGCTCTCAGACATGCACCCTCACCCTAAGGATTCGAACTCTAGCCACTTGCGAGGCGTCCTTATAGGGGACCCAAGTGCCAATTGACCCAGAGGCCGTTGACATCTTTTTAACATTTGTGACATATCCTAGTATATACTAAACCATGCATGAGGAACAGCTAGTGCACATGCAGAGTTTGCTTCATTCCATGCAGGCCAAGCCAAATTGTTTTGAAACCTCAAAGAAAGATCATATTTATTAATTGTCATAAATACAAATATATTTATTTGTATCTGAAATTCATTATCTTCTTATATTACTAACATTTCATGATACAGTTGATAGAAACACTAGAAATTTGTCATGATATTAATTAAGCATCATTTTCATTCCAAGTCATGAAAGAGATGCGCCAATTCCAGAGCATCATGCCAATTGCCATCTTGACGTTATTAAAGAACAAATTACAAAGGTTAATTACAATAACAAAGGCAGCAATTTGATGTTTATTGACACAGTCCCTAATATATATAAAGCTTCATTAAATATTCAAAGTCATGTCCAAATAATTTTGAATATGAATAAATTATCTTGGGAGGCATGGCTACTAATGAAAATTTTCCGACAGATTGGACCTACACTTGATGACACTTGGTTGGTCTAGGGAATTTCTAGTTTAGGAAATGTTTTGACAAATATATCAGCCAGATATTTGCTAATTATTTGGCTGCAATAATATACACATCATATGCCTACTCATCTCATAATCACTAGAGGTCCTTGTAGCATAATTATATACATATGGTCTATATATATATATATATATATATATATATATATATGATTAATTATTTTTTAAATTAATTATAACTGATTACAACTAATGATCTCATCTTGATCCTATTGGCCACAACGGATCTCCTAACGTTTATGTCCAACTGAAGAGATAGATTCAAAACTCATCTTATGCAAGGTCATCGAAAGTGTAGTTGTATTAAAAAAATTATTTTATATTTTTGTAATTTTTATACACTTAATTTGTTTATATTTTATTAAAAAATTCACTGATTGTATATCAATACCATATTTATTTATCAATGCACAAATATAAACTTTTTTATTTTTTCTTCATTAGATAATTCATTTTGGCTTTGTTTTATTATTCAAAGCCCTTGTTTGGATAACCCAATATTATTCCATAATTCGTACATTATATTATAATATAATATTTTTACATAATTATACCATAATGGCTGTTTGGGTATCTAATTTACACTACAAAATTATGCCATAATGTGGGAATTATGGCTGGAATATTTCTTTTATGTTGAAGTGTGTGGTTTTTTCTCATCTGTAAAATGTGCGGAATATTTATATAATATTTTTTTATTCGTAGAAATAAAATATGACATAATTTCGTAATAATCACTTATATTTTTTATATAATAAAATTATGTAAAATTTTTTTATTTATAATCAAACACGAAATGTGATAAAACTATGAGTTATGTCATTTTCTTTTTGTTTGATTTAATGAAATAAAAAAAAGTGAAAAGGGATAACAGCTAGAAGGCTCTATGGCAAATAAGGACCGCATTGAAATGAGCTTGACTTTTACCTAATTACCCTATTAATCAAGGCAGAGAACAGCAAGCTTTGATGCATGGCCCTAGTATTCATGTCAATTTCCAATAATTTAATTTATGCCTTTTGTCTCAATCCAAACTTAAAACTTAAAATACACATATTAAGACCATTGTATTAAATTTATTATTATTTACCAAATCTTAATTAAACTACAAGATGTGCCCCTTTATGTGCAAACATGCACATCCTCGATCGACAATATTGTGATATATTTATGTATATATATAATTTCAATTTTATCAAGTTTTACGTAACATTTTGGGGATATCTATTTATAGATCAATTTAACAGTACCCAAAAAATAATTTAAAACTATTTATTTATTTTATAAATACAGACAAATAAGAGCACCATCAAATTGTGGTATTCCACTTTTAATCATATAATATTAGATAACGAATTTTCATTAGGTTTAATTATATATATCGACCAATTATGAAACATATAGGTGTGAGAAATTCAAATATCATTAAATATAGATGGGTGCAAACTTGCAACTCAATTCTTGATTGTGTGTCTCTAAATGTGCTTGTTGCATTTATTAAAAAAGTATTGTAATATTAACCGATTGTCTATATATAAAAAAAAAGAAAAAGAAGGAGAAATACATTAGTTTAAGTGACATTTATTTTTATTCATAATCAATGAATGTGTATTATTTTCATAATTAAAAAAAAAAAAAATTGGTGAGGGTGGTGATATTCATCAAAGGTATCTCTTGGGCGGCGCCATGCACCGACAACTCACGCCTAGAGTCAGCAACGTAATCCTCAACTCAAGCGCCCACACTCACTCACATACTTCACCGCTTTTTCCTCTTTCCCTGATAGCCATCCATAATTGCATCCATGCATGCATAATCTATGTTCATTCTTTGATATAATTGAGAGATCATATTGAGAGACCTAAAGAGTGACTTAATTATATTGTCCTTCTAGGGTTAGGGTTTCTTTTAGTTTCTTACTTGTTTCTTCTCAACAACCACTGTCAGCAGCCATGTGATTGACTATATAATTCAAGAAGAACAACTTCATAAAGAAGAAGAAGAAGAAGAAGAAGAAGAAGAAGAAGAAGAAGAAGGTTATATACTATTTATATATATATATATATATATCAAGAAGGAGGAGAATTATGAGTTCTTTTGAGAGTTCTCCATATGATGACTCTAATAATTATAAGGATCATGAGTATGAGGATGAATATGATGAGAACCTTAGATGTGGGGCAAGCTCAAGCAATAGCACCATAGAGGAGATAAGTGAGAAGCAGATGAGCTCAGGTTCAGTAAGGCAGTACATCCGATCGAAGATCCCGAGGCTTCGGTGGACGCCGGAGCTTCATCTTTGCTTTGTTCGTGCCGTCGAACTACTCGGCGGCCAAGAGAGTGAGTTCATCTTTTCATTTGTTGCTCAAGTGCTTATGAATTTGATCTTGTTTTCCATTTTCTGTTTTCTTTTTAACTCAATTTGATTGAGTTCAATCAGGAGCTACTCCAAAACTTGTTCTTCAATTAATGAATATTCAAGGCCTTAGTATTTCTCATGTCAAAAGTCATTTACAGGTAATTAAATCTCTAATTCTTTTTATTTTGTTTAAAGTTTTTTTTTTTCATGTGGTGAAATGTTGTTTTTTTTTTTTTTGGGGGGTATCAGATGTATAGGAACATAAAGATTGATGACACTGACCAAAGTAAGCTTCTATTTTATGTAATTCTAGTTTGATACTTCATGCATGAATCAGAAGAACTAGAGCTATTAGGATTACTTGTTTTCTTAATTTCTCAGATTAATTTGGATGTAAATTCTAGTTATAAGGAAGAATCAAAGGAGTTTCATTGAAAGAAATGATCATCATATCTACAACATCAACCAACTTTCAGAGAGTTTCATAAGGTAACTACATGCTGATTACTACCATTTGTATATATCACTTAATTCTTTTGGTTATATAAACATGCAAAATCATATATATCTTTGGTGCAGTCATGAATTCCCGGCAATAGATCGATACTTAAGAGAAGCTATAAGTAGCAATCGAAATCATTTTAGCGGCTGTGAACTCGATGAAGCATCGAAGCAGTTCCAAATGTTCCATGAACAAGGAGAGACACAAGTTGCTCATGAACCTGATTTGAGACTGTCACTTAGCATTGCACCAAGGCAAGAAGATAAAAGACAAAGGCAATGGGAGGAAGAGGAAAAGGAAATTGGCTTATCGCTCTCATTGAATACACCTTCTTCAAAGCATGATAGACATGTACCACTCTATAGATCATCATCTCACCATACCCCTGGATAGTCTTTTTAGATCCTTGCTTTTAATTAATTTGAGTGGTTACTACTTCACATGTTGTTTGAACTAGTTATTTAGATTATTTTTAATTTTTCTTGTTAAATCTTTTGTCAGTTTCATGATATGAATGTGCAAAGACTTAATGACAATGACTAGATTTCTACTACTTCTTCTTCTTGTCTGTGAGTTAACCAGAGACATTGAATCTTGCCAATATATATAGTTTAATGTTTCAAGCTGGAAGAAGTACTATTTCATTTGACCTTTGATTTATCCAAGCTCAAATTTCATTGATTTATTGTAGAGCATACTTCTTGCATAATTGAGTTTCATCTATATATATATATAGAGAGAGAGAGCCTGATTGCAAAAATCACATTGATGATTAATATATATTTTAGAGAAAACTTGTGCTTGTGAATTAAACATGATCATTAACACAAACTACATAAACTACTCTTCTAAATAAAAAGATCTGAAGTTGATGCATTGGCTCAATCAAAGACATCATGTGTTGGTAGGTGTTCTTGATGTTCATCATCACAATTAATTAATGTTTTTCAATGCTTAATTAATTCTCTTCTTGATTAAATTTATTAACTTTCCATTTGAACAATGTGATAATATTCTACGCAATTTAAAGCTTGGATTATAATCAAAGAATTCTTGTCGGTAGAATTGAAGTTCAGAAACAGATGAATATATATATATATATATATATATATATATATATATATATATGTTGAAAACTAATATATATAAATTAAATACTCTCTTCATAGTTGCAAAGTATGACATGAATGTCATGTCTTCAACCATGACTTGAAATGTCCTTGTTAATTGAGTGTAAGAAAAACAAAAAGGAGAAGGTGATGACTTTTGTGGCCAATCATTTGCAAAGGGCCTTCCATTTCTATGTGTAGTGGTTGGATCATAACTGTGGATACAATTGCTTAACATTGCTAGCTATTCCAATACCTTCACCAATTTCTGAGAACCTTGGATTTGTTAGCTTAAATTGAAACAAAACAAAGAATGATGTCACTATGATCAGAAAATATCTAGAACTCACATACAACTAGAGTATAAATTTTTGGTGCATTGTTACTTAATGTGATGTTTATATATTTGATAATATTTGATATTAATTACAGAACATTACCTTAATAATGATATTATCAAATATATATTATTATTTGTGGCTGTGGGAAGGTGAGCCACGCAACAGCCTGTGTTAAGGTGGTGTGGATCTTTGACACCTCATGGTTGTCAGCTTCCATCTCTTTTTGTCTATAAAATCTGTTTGCCAATTTATCTCTATTGTTTTGTGAGGGATATTAATCAACATTGTTGTTTATATGTTGTTCTCATTAATATATATTGTATTTTTCTTTTAAAGTTATCCACTTTTATTGATATATATATATATATATACAACGCTAAATTTATATATTTTGAGGATTATATCTTTATATATTTTTTTTGTCATCGTCCCCATTTTTAGTTATAATACATGATCAACAACAACGGTAGATTCTCTATGTAAGAAGGTATTTTTATTTTTATTACGGAACTTAATTTGAACTCATTCTAGAGCAATGTGAAAACATAGGTGTTGTAGCTTAGCTAAATTGCGTTTGTGTTTC
>CACTHL010000277.1:0-143252 GCA_902712375.1 Dioscorea dumetorum
AGGGATAATAACTGGTCGAGACAGAGTTTTGCTTGCATTACCTCAAGAAGATCATGGGCAGGCTTGAAGGGGATCTCAACTTTTTGACAGAAGAATTTTCCAAATCAAGAATTTTCTCCATATCATCCTTGGTGATCTGGAAGTTATCACAGTTCTAATGGCCGACTCTAGTAGAATCTGAGAGAGCATGGCAGTAATAAATTAACACCATTTGCAAAAATAGGAATCAAGTGCAAAATGCTCTGCAAAAGCTATGTAAATTTTTCTTCGACATGTTGGATCATATGGGACTGCATAGCATGAGAAACTTCATAGTAAATAAAGAGAAACCAAGAAATGCTACTTTCCAACAGCTAAAGCCAACATGTCAGTGATCTACTGATCTCTCAAACATAATGAGCCAAAAGTTTGTGGAAAAGTGAAAAATTTACCAACTCTTTGATCATTTAGAGCAGGAAAACTGAAGTATTACCCAAAATCAGTACCATCAGGAGGGGGAAGGCTAGTCAAGATGTCCTTATAAAGATGATCGCCAGCTGCAAACAACATATGGATGGAATCAAAGAAAATAAAAACTGTGAAAATAAAAACTCACAATCGATGAAAAATCCTCAGATTCACATAGTAAATAGTGTAATTAACTGAATAAGAGAGCATAACCCAAAACCTTATTCTCAAGTACAAACTTACATCTTAGTTGTCACTTTTAGTAGTCTGTGATGTAATTGGTTGTTAAGTGGTAATGGCCGCTGGTTTTAAGTTAAAAGCTCCACTTACATATAAGTGACTTACATCTCACTATTTTTTCCTTAGAAATTAACTTAAAATATCATTGTACGTAAGAAGAAATTCAAGTAAGTTTTATCCATTCACCACTATTTTATCATAAATATAATTATAAAAATATTTAATAAATTAAATTATCATTAAAATTTAACTATAAAAATATTTTTAAGTAATAAAATTTAAAAATATTAAATTTAAAATATTTAATATTTTAAAAAATATTTTTATCACTAAAATAACTTTTAAATAAATAATTAATTAATTATTATGAAAAGTATTAAATAATTAGAACTAATACTAACATGATTAGTAGTATTAACATGATTACAAAAATAATTATTTATGTTTTATTTAATTTAATATTGTATTTTAAAATATCAATTCTTATTTAATTTATATAGAAAAATTATTTTAATGGCACATACTTAAATTCCATTGTATTTTTTAAATTTAATAAATCACCACTTGAATTAATTAAAATTTTAAATTAATATTAATCCGTTAATATAATCAATAGTTTTTATGGATAAAATTTAAGCATATTATATAATTAAAAATTAATGTTAACAAATAAATTAGTAAATAATAATATAGTGATAGGGGTAATCTTACCATTTCACCTTACATGGTAATCGTCCTTAACTTACATCAAAACAAAGCACATTAAAGAAATGTCAAAGATTTCAAATTACAACAAACCAAGCATATGATGTAAGCAACAGTTTTTTACACTGTAGAACAGACAACCAAACGCCCCCTTAATAAATTAAATAATCATGGATTCTACACAGAGCAAAAGGATTCCTTAACCAATACCTATAGAGAAGAACTCCCTCTCGACACATTGAAGCAAGGCCATGGAGCTCCTTATCCCAGTTCTCATTCCCCCGAGAGCCAAAAGCCCAGAAACAAGGTGTTTCAATCCCGGAGAAGGACGAAGAGGCAAAAGCACGAAAGCGAGCGCAAGCCAAAGATGCCGGTATCGTGGAAGAACCCAAGCAAAGCCGGAGGAACGGAGAAGGGAGCCACTCTATACATGAGAGGCCCTTGGAGAGCCCTGGCACCCCAACGCCGCCACTCGAGAACGATGGAGAAGAGTGCGGTGCGCGCCGAGTTTTGCTTCAAGAGTCGGAGATGGAGATGGGCGTGGATTTGAAAGTCCGAACACGTGGCATGCATCAAGAACATCATCTATTCACGTCGGTGTTTGGTGCGATAAGGGTTTTTTCTTACAAGTCGTAGAGATTTATCAGTTTTTCTGCTTTAATAAGGAGATATATTATTTATTTAACAATTAGTTTTATGTGATTAAAAATGTAAAAAAATTTATTTGCTAAATATCCTCATGTTATATTACCGAAATACCTTTGAGTTGGCCATTTTGGCGGGCCCACGCCGCCCAACCCAATCGTTTCTGTTTTCAATTCAACAAATTTTCCGCCTTTGTTTTCCCTTAAATATCCCGTCCAAAGCCCCATATTTCACCATCTTTTGAAAAGGCCCCAAAAAAGTTGAAATTTTTTAAAATCCCCCTCTCCCCTCCCCTCGCGATGCCGGCGACGAACCGCCTTCTCCAGCCGGGCCCATCCAGCCTCGATGATCGTCTTCACCGGTTTCCTCGGCCTGGAGCCCTAGCCCGGCTACGGGACTCGAGGATCACCGCTAGGTCGCAGAGATCCGCCGCCGCCACTGGCCTCAAGTTCCACATGGACTACATCTTCCCTCTTTTGCCTCCTTCGTCCCCACCTCCACCACTAGACCAGATCGATCGTCCTCCATGCTTCGCCGTCAGAGTGTACGGCCCTCAATACCCTCAGCGAAAGAAGCTGGTTGCCTCTAAGTCTTTCTCCTTTCCCGCTCCATCTGAGGTGGATGATCAGGTCTTGGATTTCTTTGGCGGGGTGATCTTGTTGCTGCTCATTGATTGTGCTGGTGGAATCCCTGATTATTTTGTTTTATTTTATGGGATTAAGACGGGGAATTGATAAATCTGGATTTCATATTTCATTTTTTTTCCTTGAATCTCTGCCTTCTTTGTAGATGGATTTCTGATTTAAGGTGTTTTTTTTTAATTTTTTTATTTTTTACCAATGAACTCTTCATGTACATCTTATTTAACTGGGGAAAAACACAATCTTTATCAAGTGGAAAGATGGCCTTTTGTAATTCCATGTCTTCATCTATGAAGGTCTCCATTTTTTTCCTTTTAAGCTGGTAATAACGGCATGCGGTGCTCTTTTTGATTTCTGACCTGATTTGTCTAATTTTAGATGTATTTGAATTTTCAGTGAATGTTTGATTCATTATATTTTTAGAATCAGGAATTTCAACTGATTTTTTTTAATTCTAATTCATGTTAGAAATAATATGATGCTTTCTTTGAGAATTGTCAACCCTTCCATTTTGTTTATCCTGATGTACATTCAGTTGCCTTTGGAATGTTTGGTGATTCTCTAGCTAATCAATGATTTGGAGCTATTGTTCTTCTATGATCTTGATGACTTCAATGATTTGGATCAGCTAAATCTATTTGTTCATAGCATACTTGCCATTTTATGTTCTTGATTGTATCAAAGCTTATAAACTTACTCCCGAGGTTTCTTGTCAATGATGTTTATTTGCAGCGTATGACTATTATGTCTGCTTCGGCGATTGCATTATTAGCTACAGGGTTTTCTGGAATCCATTGTTGACTTAAATAGTGAATGTATTGCAAATTTCTAACAAATGTTTTTGTGAAACACACTACACTTTGAAAGGCAACCCACTACTGCAATATCGTCATTATCAAATGCATTCTAGTTACTTCTGTCTTAGAAATTCAAACAATGAATCGGGCTGTTACTAGCTTGACTACTTCGTAAAGGTTTATAAGCCTGTAAGTTTACTGCTTTATAAAGATATGGCCCTTTATTGGTTCCTTTTCTTGGATGATTACAATATGTATTTTGCCTTCTCATTGTGATAACCATTCTGTTAGATTTTTATGAGAGCATCAAGTTTTTCAGGTATATGCTGATCTAAGGTATTTTCTAGTCTGATGTTCTGTTTTGATGCTTTTATAACCTGCAGCAGTTATTTATTTGATCTGTATGTTGTTTCTTGTGTTTATTTGTCTTAGTAGTTGTTACTTCAGTTTTTCATTCTTCTATTTTTTTCCTTTTTCAATCAATTGAGATGTCTGCTTCTTCCAGCTTATAGCTTGTATCTTACTATTTTGAGGTTGTTAAAAATTTTGAATTGTCCTCAATGGATTGCCTTCATTTATTACCTTGCTATGTTTATGCTACCAATCATCTTTGTTCTCTCTTACATGACTTGAAGAACTCAAATTACATTACTAACCTGGTCAATTTTCTTTAATACTTGTCTTCAATTTAGCAATGTTTTTCTCATCCACTTTTAATAAGCATGTTCTGACCCATATCTCATGTTATGCATTTGATCTTGAGCACGCTGCACATGGTCTGGAGCTAATTGTAATTTTTTTATTCTGGCAGACCCACTTTATAATGGCAATTAGCTGTTTGTTGTTAAAAAGAGTGACTTGCAAACAGTGCATTTTACTTAACGTTGCTACTTTTGCATAGACACTTCCCAACTTCTTAGTTTCTCTCTCCACAGGGTTTTAGGTCTTCAAGGAGTACTAGTTGTATTTTATCTGTTCATTTAAAACTTATTTAGCTAATGATAATCAGGTTTAGGCAGTGAACGCTAAGCTTCTTTAATCTTTAGAACGGTAGATATTGTGTGAATACCAATGCTTATGTATTGCAATTTCCTGCAGACAAATAATGTTGAATGCTATTCTTTTTATTGTTTCAATAGCCATGCAAGTCTATGTTGGTGGAAATTTACACCTGGACTTTCTTGACGATACCAAAGTGTTATTGTATTTAGAAAAAAATAATTTCGCTTTAATTAAAACCAGGTTAATTGTTTTGGTTCGTCTGACATAGTGAATGCTTGGCTGAACTTCCTGAGGTTCTGCTTAAGCTTTTCAACCGCATGGTAAAACTGTTTTTGTTATTGGAATCATGCTTGTTAAGTTGCTGCTGGTGTTCTTGGATTGCTCTCACCTTTTTTTTGTCCATCAATGGTGATGACTCCAAGTACATTATCTTGATATTGAGGCAAGAAATCATGCAGCTGTAAATGATGCCTTCCCTCCTATATCTTGGGCAATTGTATGTGACCTAGTTAGCAGGGCAAGAATGATCTCCTGATGAAATACTTTACAATTCCCTTTCAATTATGCAGAAATACCTGTTTACTGATGTTGAGTATTGTGTCCTACTCTACTCTTTCCTGTACAATGTTCTGAAAATGATTGGTACTGTGAGATTGATGTACTTTTGCATGCTTATGAGTTTGTTGGGAGTTTGTGGTTGGCTAGTGTTGGATTTTACTCCTATTTGATCTCATGAGATTTTTGAATTTTCCATGAATGTGATTCATGAATCCTTTGTTTTGTAAGGATTTTGATTACAGTATCAGGTGACATCCTTGCTGATGTTTGTCCCTAGACTTCATCCTTGGCCTGATGGCCACATGATGTGAGTTCCACTAGTTATGACCACTTGTGCAGCAACAATTAGAAAGTGCACATAACTACACTCATGGAATTTCATTTACAACTCCTAATTCTTATGTTGTTTCCGGTGAGGCCACGTGCATGCAGTGCCTGATCTTGTTACAGCCTCCGATGGCGTGGGATGTAATCATCAAGTATGATTTTTAAAATATATATATATATATATATATATATGGACAAGCCATACTCTCGTTGTGCGTAAACTTTTCATGTAATTTTTTTTTTCAATTAATGATGATGTGACCACTTTATTTAATATTATTTAATTCTTTATTTAACAAATTTAAAAAAAAA
The DNA here is from genome assembly GCA_902712375.1 of Dioscorea dumetorum. Classification (NCBI taxonomy): domain Eukaryota; kingdom Viridiplantae; phylum Streptophyta; class Magnoliopsida; order Dioscoreales; family Dioscoreaceae; genus Dioscorea; species Dioscorea dumetorum. The sequence goes on from CACTHL010000277.1 coordinate 5,675, forward strand.
TTGATTTCAATATATTATTAAGATGTTTTTCAAATCCTATGATATAAAGAACAATTGAATCTTGAAACCCATAAGAATATAAGTGTTTATTGAGAATATAATTGTTTATTAGGTTTGTTTTATATTTATGTACATTTTTTTTTAATTTTATTGTTTATTTATTAAAACATACTATGGTAAAATTGTTATTTTCTTTCCTATTTTGATAAGATTCGTTGGTTCAACGGAAAAAGTCACGTGCAAATCACGTGGGATGTGAATGTGACCACTCCAGCCTCGTCGGCTCGGAGGAGTCACGGTTTTTATTTCTGGCATTCTGCTAGGCCGGCGTGAGCCCTAAACCCTCGCCGTGCGACGATGGCCGCCGAATCGAAGACCAAATACGATCGCCAGCTCCGGTGCCCAGATCCTCTTCGACGTTCCTCTCTTTCTCTTTCAATTTCTTGTCTTCTCGATCATGGCAATTTGATGGTTTTCTTCTCTTTCTGAGAGGGTTTATAGTTTTAGGGTTTTGAGTTGCGGTAATGATGTTTCTTTCCCTGGTTAGGGTTGTTCCTTTTGCTAGAATGATGATACTGGTTTGGGAGATTTCTTTATTTAATCTGGGATTGGTGAGTTTGTGTGTGATGCGCTAGTGAAATGGTGAGGATAGAAATGATTTTATGCGCCATTGAAGTAATTTTCTTTATTTTCCAAGTCTATTTTATGCATCTTGATCATTGTTTGTCATAAATTCTTAGAACAATGACAATATTATTCCATTTGCTTTCTTGATGCCATGTTTGTCTCGGTGATTGTAATGGAATTCGTAGAACAATTTTCTTTCATTGTTTGTCATGTATATTTATGATTGTAATGGAATTCGTAGGATATGGGGTGAACAAGGCCAAGCTGCTCTTGAAAAGGCTAGCATATGTTTGCTCAATTGTGGTCCTACTGGGTCTGAGGCATTGAAAAATCTAGTGCTTGGGGGCATTGGCAGTATAACTGTTGTTGATGGATCGAAAGTTGAAGCATTTGATCTTGGAAACAATTTTATGTGTATGTCCTCGTCTTGCTATGGATTGTCAGGCTATCATGTTTTTGTTTACGTTTTTCATCTCTTCCTTGTGACCAGTGGATGAGGAAAGCCTTGGACAATCAAAAGCAAAATGTGTGTGCGCTTTTCTGCAAGAGCTCAATGATGCTGTAAAAGCCAAGTTTGTGGAGGAGTCTCCCGAGACCTTAATTGAGACAAAGCCTTCTTTTTTTCCCAATTTACTCTGGTCATAGCGACCCAGGTATCCTTTGTCATTTTACTTGACAGTTGACAGCCTGTGTGCATTAACAGATTTTCCAAGTTTGAATTATGTGAACTTTTGATTGATATTCATTTTAGTTTGTTGAATTAGTTTTTTTTTTCTGAGATTTAGAAAGTATTTCCTTGAGCTCTTGATCTACATTATTTTCATGTTTTTCAGACTTAATAAATCACAGTGGAGTCATCTGACTGAACTCGTCTTATTTGCAGATACTGGAAAGCTATTTGCTAAAGCTGGATAAAATCTGTTGGCAAGAAAATGTCATGTTGGTAATAGCACGCTCGTATGGCCTTACTGGGCTGGTCAGAATCAGTATGAAGGTAATCTTCTGTTTATGGCCTCCCTTTATCCCTTTCCTGATGACATTATCCTGTCAATATCAAATGTGACAACAGATTGCACATTATTAAATGCATCATTTCTCATTGTCTTTTTGAAGGAGCATGTTGTCATTGAGTCAAAGCCTGACCACTTCCTGGATGATCTCCGGCTTCATAATCCATGGCCTGAACTCAAACAGTATGCTTTTCTTTTCCTTTTGTTTTTTCCTTTTTCGAGTGAATTTGGATAATTCATCATGCTGCATTTTATCATAACATTATCATATCATATGTAGATTATCAAATTTGTACTATGATCATACCATTTGCTTACTGCTCATGCGCCCATATTCCTACAGGTTTGCCAATACCTTTGACTTGAATGTGAAAGACGCAGTTGTACACAAGCATATTCCTTACATAATCATTCTTATAAACATCGCAGAAGAGTGGGCTAATTCACATGGTGGGAATTTACCATCAACCAGACAAGAGAAAAGGGATTTTAAGGTAGTCTTGGGAAATTTTTTATTGCTCACTTCATTTATGGACTCTCTTCCTTAGACCTTTTATTATCTTTTAGGATCAAGTAAAAGCCCACATGCTTAATTTTGATGAAGAGAACTATAGAGAAGCTATGGATGCCTCATTCAAAGTTTCAGCACCTCGAGGAATCAGTATGTATTTTCTTTGCTGTAGAGTGTTTTTTGTAAATTGATTTGTGATGATACATAACAATTCAAGCATCTCTGTTAATCATACTAGTTATGATAAAAATGTTTTTTCTTCTAAATTTCGGTAAATTTTTCTGTGGAAAATTAAGTTTCAGATTACTGTGCAATACTCTTGTTTTATTAATGCAGTTGTGAAGAAATTGATACTCGGGCTCAATTTCTTTCCAGGTGCATTTTAGATTTGCTGCCCTGGTTACCTTTTCTTGGGGTTATCTCATATAAACCTTGGTAATCAGATGTTCAAACCATAGATTGGTGTGCCAACTTTACTGCACTTGTATAGAATTCTATGTTATTTGAATTCCAAGCGCTTGCTCTTTTACATTTTGTAATTGGAGAATGGAACAAATGTTAACAATCTAACTGCTAAGTGAAAGGCTATTGTGCACTGGATCATCTCATCTTCTCGCCAAACCTTATATAATGTCCACCCATACCCATTGACTTGAGCTGTAGACATCATGTGCTCTGATAAAATTAATTCATGTTTGGATGATTGAGTGTGAGTGTTGGTAAACCTCTGCAAAGTGAGCCTTCACTGGGGAGATAGCAACCTCTTCAACTCAACTACAACTACAACTACTATTACCTGTGTTCAATTACAAGTGATAACATACACTATACATACAAGATTGGAGGTATTTTATTATGGGAAGTGAAGATATTCAGTAAAAACTGTGTCAGAAATTTAATTATTTTATGCATCTCAGAGAATTGTTGGACATTCGATGACAACTTCCACAATGTAATTGGGCATTGATTTCATCTTACAGCAGAATGTTCATAGGCAAATTTGATGCTTATTCATTGTATTATTTTTTTCCTTATCTCAGGTTCTCATATTCAACAGATAATTAATGACAGTGCTGCTGAAGTTGGTTCAACATCGCCTGATTTCTGGGTTCTTGTGGCAGCTTTGAAGGTCCATGTTCTTCTTTTACGTGGATATGAATTTTTCCATATATTTCTGTTGGTTTAGCTGTTTGTCAAAGGGCTACCCTTTTCACAACTAAGTGCCCTCAGTGAGGATTCAAAGATTGCCTGGTTGTGAGTCCAGGCCTTGAAGTACAATTTGCATATATAAACTAGCTGCTTTTATGTTTTGCAAGGGTGATAGTGATTGACAATGAATGACTGGCAGAGAAAATTAATTTAATATCCATAAAAAGTTAAAAAGTCTAAGAAATAATTTTCTTCCTTCTGCATAACTGAGTCATGACGTAGTAAGATTCTGTAGTAACATCTCCAGCTTTCAAGCAGCAGGACTAGTGTTGAAATCCGGTGGCAACTGCTGTCTCCGACGATTAATCTAAGCATGTAGGTTCTTTGGAGGATAGGTGATCGATATTTTGACAAGTAATGATAATGCACCTATGTGGCAATATTACTTTTAAGTTTCTTGCCAAATAAAAAGTTTCAAGTTCCTTTTAATTTGGTTTTTTGACCCTGATTATTGAGTTCACTGTTCATGTCACACCAATGAGAATGCATTCTACTTTCCTCGTGCCTGCATCTGTTATCATCTTGCCTTAAACTATATTTGTCTTTAGCATGTTTTGCCTGCAAGTGCTTACCTGTGAATTTTAAGCACTTGGTAACCAAGTGGTATTCATTTGGTCAACAAAGTTTACCCAATTTGGTGATACACAACATAAGCTTTTTGTTTTTTTTTAATTGTTTTTTTTTTCTTTTCAGGAATTTATTGAAAACGAAGGTGATGGAGAGCCCCCTCTTGAAGGATCAATACCAGACATGACATCCTTAACTGAGTGAGTTACTAGATTTAAGCCTAAAGGTGACAATTTAGAAAAATAGGAATGTAGAGACATAATGGGGTGGGGTAGTGTTATAACTTGCATCCAGCACTAATGCATGTGTTTGAAAGTAACCACTAAATAAGCACATGATGATCAATTTGTCTAATGCTTTCTTGTATTTCCATTATGATCTGTAGTTGTGTTTCAGGTATTATATCAACTTGCAGAAGATCTATCAAGCAAAGGCAGAGTCAGATTGCCTTGCAATGGAACATCGTGTGAGGAGTATATTGAAGAGAATTGGTAGAGATTCTGAATCCATTTCAAAAGCATACATCAAAAATTTCTGTAAAAATGCAAGAAAGCTCTATGTAAGTTGGTTATGCCCAAGAATAAATTGCAATTGGGTTTCCTATATTTTCGCTGGACTTGAGCAGCAAATCATTATGTAAATACTGCTTTTGCATACCGTCTATCCGCATCTGCATTGTCCGGTATAGTATTCCATGTCCCCAAGTTATCTGATAAAGTGAATAAGAAACTGCTCGTAATTGACACAATTCTGTTTTTATTCTGAGGCATACCTTATTATTCTCTGTAGTAATACATATGCGAAAATTTTCTTTTTGATGTGTTTGACTTGCAGGTCTGTAGATATCGCCGACTCGAGGATGAGTACAACTCCCTTATTCTTCCAGAACTCCAGAAATATTTGACAGATGAGGATTACAGGTTATCCCCTTATCTCAGGCACTTATAGCAAATATGTTGAACATTAATAAGGTGGTTTTGGATGCACTAGAAATATATTATAGGAACACAGAAAACCTCAATGTTAGAGAAGATGGAGAAAGGAGAGGCTGGGGACATATCTATACTGTCTTAACTTTAAATTGGTTATCCCAGTCTAACGTTATGGAAATTATGAACTTTATGAATTTCTGATTGAGAATTTGTGGGAGTATCAATCTTTTCTGAATTTTGGAAGGGACCAATGGACATATTTTCTTCTTTACCATGCCTATAAGATTCTCAGTGGACTTTTATCTTTTCTTCTGGACACTTAAGTTCTCAGGGGATTATGACATGTGCCACGCTGCTAAGTGACCACTCTGTAACCCACTGCAAGAACAAATTGGCTGATTTAGTTTTTTATAGTAGTTTTCTTTTGGTGTTTTAGTTTTGCAGTAGGCTTCTATATACTTCTTCGAGCTGTGGATCGGTTTGCTGCCAATTACAACAGATTTCCCGGAATGTTTGATGGGTACACAAATTTCTACTATTTTATTTGTGTCATGTATTATATGTTCACATTTAGAGTTGCTGAACTATGTCTATGCTAAAATTGAATAGTGACATGGATGAAGATATATCATGGTTAAAGACGATAGCTGTTGGCATGTTGAATGACTTGGGCTTCCATGGGTCAGCAATCATACCAGAGGACCTCATTAATGAAATGTGCAGATTTGGTGGTGCAGAGCTTCATGCAGTGGCTGCACTCATTGGAGGAATCGCTTCTCAAGAAGTAATCAAGGTTTGGAAAATCTCTAGCATCTCATAATCTATCATGACACAGAAAAACCACTCATTTGTTTTATTTTGGACCTCTCAGCTCGTCACCAAACAATTTGTGCCATTGACTGGGACCTTCATATTCAATGGGATTGATCAGAAGTCTCAAGTATTACCATTTTGAAATCATCTTCAAGGATTCGGTAATTTCTTAACCTTCATCAGAAAACAGAGTTGATTTACTGATTCACACTCTTATGTATAACGCACAATGTGTATTTGAGTGTGGTATAACCACTTTTATGCTGCCCTCTGAAACATAATCAGAGGAACTCAAGAAATCTTTTAGAAGCTGAGTGCGGTATTGGAGTCCGTTGAGTTGGTGAACTGAGAAGTTATACAGGGAAAATTATGGTTTTCTGTCCAAAGTAAATTGTGATGATCATGAAACTGGAAGGTGTAAGTCGAACATCATAGTTTATATTTCGTCAGGGAGTTGTTTTTCAAAATGTTAGTATAATTCTTTTAGAAGCTGAGTGTGGTATCGGAGTCTGTTGAGTTGATGAACTGAGAAGTTATACCGGGAAAATTATGGTCTTTGGTCCAAAGTAATTGTGATAACCGTGAAACTGGAAGGTATAAGTCGAAAACCAAAGCTTATGCTTCATCAGGGAAGTTGTTTCTCAAACATGAAGGGTTGCCAAAAATGTGAAAGTGAGTTGCTTGAGTTTGCATGATGAATTTAATTTAGTATGGATTTCCGCCGCATGTATACCCTTAAAGAACAAGAGATTGTGAATATACGTTAGAAGCAACTGTAACATGTATACTCCAGAAAAGTAAATAATAATGAGCATCAATTGTGAATTTATTCTTGCCAGTATAAGTAATTGATTTTCTCTAGTTCATTTTCGTAATTAATATTGAATAAGTAAAATATTCCAAAATCTTGATCCTAATGAAAAGTAGATTCTCTTCATCCTCGGATACATGTGAGGGATGGAAACGCTAATGATAGCTTTCCCTCGGTGAAATTTTCTGGTATTTCCCAACTCCAACATCTGAAATGAACTTTAACAAGGAGAGAAAAGAAAAAGAAGAACAAAAAACTTGAAGTCATACATCCAAAACGGTCTGTAACTATGGAAATCAGAGATTAACTTAAATATTCTCTTCTATAAATTTCCTGACGATGCTACTGGGCCAAAAATACAGGCATTTTGACAAATTTGAGGTAAAAAGGGGGGATTCGTATGTTACGAGTGCCACAAAAAGCTGAAGAAGATGTGCAATGAAACACCCTGCAATATCAACTCCTGGATTATTCATGTGAGGGTACTTGTGGGGAAAAAAAGCTCAAAAATAGAATTTGACAAATTGCTAGAGAAAATGCCTCAACATAAAACAAAACAAGTTGCAATTCGGAGTTTAAATAGACCTCATTACAAAATAGTGCTTGGCAGAGGCGGTGATTTCTTGCCAGGGTTGTAGACGCTATAATCACCAAACTCTCGTCTTCCACTGTCAATAGAGAGCAACGATCAAGTATCAAAGTTAAGACTGTGTGTGTGTGTAAAAATGGTGGAACAGCATCCATGCTTAAGCAACAACTTACCTATGCATTACATCCCATCCAGCAGGTAAAAAACGAGGGTTAATAGCTTCCACAAATACTTGTCGCCACCTTTGGCAAAAATTCCTAATTCCTTCTTCTCCATGATTGTTCAGTAAATACTCGACAACTTGTTTCCCATGAGGTCCGTGTCCCAGCAAGGATATCATCTTGGCACGGTTGGAGGTGACAACTTGACCAGCCTGCTCTGATGGATCCTCATTTAGGTTATCAGTAGTTGAAATGCAACCCTTCCCTTGATCAGGTGTCTCACTATTGGCATTCTGTTCGTTGTCATCAGTAAGAAAATTATCTTCCAATTGAACATTTACATCCACAGATGCATCTTGCCATTTGGTGGTTTCATATGTCATTGTTCCTCGTGATACTTCAAGTTTATTGCTTATTTCACCATTATCTTGATTTTTCACCAAAGTAATATATGGATTATCCTTAGCAGCGACATCAATATCATGATGCCTAAAAGATAGCCCGCGTTTCTTTTCAAGCCGTCTTCTCTCGTGAGGACTCATACCGACAAGCAATGCTCTTTCGAGATCTTCCTGAGCTATATCCCTTCCTCCAAAGTATGCCTTTACAATCTGTACCAATATAAACATATCATAGTCAAATTAAACATGTGCACTAAACCTCGCACTTTGCATTTGCAAGCCATAAAGATGCATGTGGCAAAACACTCCATTGGATAACAGTGATGCTTTTATCATAATAACGGGCATGGCATACATTAACGCTGTATTCTTTTTCTTTTGTTTACCTGGGTTAGTTCATCATGTCTTTTCAAGGGCATACTGGAACCATGGCGTAGCAGAGCCATTGCCGCAGTGCGTAACTGCAAAGGAGAAACACCAGTTTCATTCTCTGTGTCTTCAGATTTGGCAACTGCATTTATCATATTTTCTCTAGATTCAACAATTTTTTGGACAAAAAGAGGGATCCCAAACTCCGCTGCTATCTTCCTCTTATACTTCTCTGCAGCTGAATGAGCAACTTCATGGCAATCCACACAAAGAAGTACAATATCATGTGAACGGTGGCTTTTCAGGTGCTCTGGAAAGTGCATTCTGTAGCATGATGGTATTATCCTGTAACGCAAATAGTGACTTTTTTCACCACAGCTAGCGCATATATTCTTCTTACTCTGTATATAGAAGTCATTGTCCTCATCTTCTGGACGCCCTTTGGGTTCAAAAAGGAGCATTATTGCTGGAGGATCATCTTCAACAATTTTTGCAAGATTTCGCCGAAGATACCTGCGTTATGGCAACCAATATTTACAACATGGGAAAGCAAATAACAATGGTTCATCCACTGTAATGCAAAATTGAACTTTATCAGAGGATTTGTGGTCCTCATGTACAACCTTTCAACTTTGTGAAGAATGTCATATCGGAATAAAATTGCTATAACACAAGCCAAAAAAAGGACATTTCTATATGGGTTAGAGTATTCCAACCCATTTCACTGGCAGGGTAGATGATGAGTATTCATGCTATTAGATATCTATATGGAAGTCAGAGAGCATCCACAATAAATGAGCGGTAGGCTTAAGTCACACATGAGCATTTTGTATATTCTGATGAATGAAAACTAAAGGTTAAGTATCTTTTCCATCTGGAATTAAAACGGCACATTTGTTCAAACAGAAGGAAAAAAAAATTCTACTTAATTAATGAATAATTGACCTACAGGAGATCACAAATATGCTCACCACTCAAGTTTTCTGCGATCACAGAAGCAGAGTTGTCGGCCATCATTTGCGTAAATCCTACAATTATGATAAACAGGAGATTTGCATGAGAATTTCTGAACGAAGAGTTCCCGAGAGGCTTTCTTCGCAACTGACGCTGTAGAATTTCCTCCATTTTGCTTCAAGAATAAAGTATCAGGCTGCCTTAAATTGAGCTCAGATAAAAGAGAATAGTTATATATTGATAGCGGGCAGCAACCAGAGGCGTCAAGATGCTTTCGCAGGTATCTTCTGAGAATATCATCAATATTGTTTTTCACCTCCTGAAGTAGACAGCACAGTTCAGCCATATGGGTAATGACAACAGGCGATGGAGATGGAAGGGAAGGATAATTATTTGAAGAGCAATAACTCATATCAGCTTCCACTACAATGTCATGAATCTCTTTTGCATTCTTCGGAGCTTTTGTGGCAATAGATACTACAGCCTGATCTGACATGACATATCGTAAACTTTCATCATGGATGCGAGCCTGAAATGAAATAAAGTATTATGTGGTAACTAACCAATTGACAGTGCTATAACTGACTCCTAAAAAATAACAAGAATATAAACATATTATTTGAACTAAATATATTAGTGACCAACCACATCAAATGTGTCTCACTGATTAAGTTTAAGAATTGGATCCACAAGAAAAATTTAAGAATTTGCAAGTTATATATTAGATCAAACAAACCATTATATCCCTCCAAGCGCACAATTTCCATATTCGATCCTGTAATGAAGAGAAATAGAATGCGAATTAACAATAGTATAATGAACTGTGTTCTCTTCTATAAGTGCCTATGTCATTTCTATATAGTAGAAACAAAGGAGAGTTGAGAAAAGGTACCTTAGCTTCAAGACAGTTCTCAGAAGCGCTTCCCTGGAAGTTACGTGTGTATATAGACGCGGCAGCAAAAGCTCCGGGAGAAGACTCACGCTCTTTTGTATAAAGTTGCATGCACACCATATTTGATCGGCGGCTGGCCTCCAAGAAAAAATTGAATTTGTCATCGGAAGAAGCTGAAATGTCTGGTCAGATTGTAAGTTTTGGATCATGAACATGTATGTGAAAAGTTTATAATGAAGAACCAGTATAACAGTAGTTCAGTTGTTCATTAGATATCAATTGGCTAAACCATACTAGCTCAAATGTATAAGGCCAACTCAATCCTGATATGCAATTTTTCAGAGGCCAAGTGTTTCTTTTAAGATGGTACATCTGAAGGTAAGATCAATAAGATATTTTTGAGCCAGAAACGTTGCAGCCTCACATTCTATAGATAAAAGACAGTTGGTCAGTTATACAACATTTCCCTTATTCATCAAATCCGATACCTATATTCAATCCAAAGACCCTAGAGGCACTCATTCTTCCTAATTGATCATTTTAAAATTGGATCACTAGACTCACTAGCCAGTTATTCTATCTGAAGAGTTTGATGAAAAGAACAAAAGCAGCTGTATGTGTAATAAAAAGAAATACATACCAAGGGATTCCCTTTGAAGTTCGGAGACCAAACAATCAGCAATGTATAACAGGTAGTGAGCATCAGTTTGAGCATATTGAACCATCTCTGGTGAGAGAGGACGTATTCTCCAATCTTCACGCTGTATATCATGCGCCAAGTTAGCTATGAAGATCCACTTCATTTAACAGATAAACAATATCACAGGTTCAAAATAAAATACTCACAAGATAAGAAGTATAGCATATGAATCATAATAAGCTCATGGAATCACAATAAAGTGTTTCAATAACAACAATATCGGTAGTGAGAAAGGGTTGCTCATAACCTGAAATGCCCAGAAATAAATCTCAATTCTCAACCCGAGAGTTGAATTGGGGAACATTTCCAAACCATAACATTAACAAATTCATATATTACATAGTTTGTTAGTCAATGATTTGGAATTTCAAGAGCATCCAATTATACTATTACTACATGAACAGACTCAAACCATCACTGAAAAAATATACCTGTAAAGTTTTGTCAGTTGATACCCCACAATATGTCTCCAACAAATAAGCTAAAGATCTGTAGGGCTTTGAAAGAACCTCACATGCCTGAAACAGCCACCATAAATATATAAAATTTCATGGCAAGCCTATAGAACACTGAAAAGAAAAGCAAGAGCTTATTGCTGTATCAGGATGCTAACACTCACTTTAGCAGTATCAAACAAGTTCACAACATATATATGGAAGTCCCTCTGAAGCCAAATAACATCATTGTCAGCTCCGTGAAATATCTACACCACACAAAGAAAATGCAGATAAAAGTTCATATTGATTCAGAATCGCCAGACTTCATTCTCTATCCAATCCATGGTTGAGACACAGGAAAAGGCTTTTCAAATTTCTAGATGACACCTTGGATAACAATTTACATTAATAAATATTTTGATATCACATTACTAAATATTTTGATAGCCATCAGTAGATTGAAATAATGAATTTTTCAACAAACTTATGTTTTGATTTCTTAGTTAGGAATCCCACAGGCATAACCGCATACTAATTCGGCAGATTTAGCCCATCAATGTGCTTTTCTTACTTGAGTGAACTCAACTGTAGAAATTATACGTTTCGAGAAGCAATTAAGCAAGAATTCCTTAACAACATAATGCCCAAAAACCATTGCACTTTCCATCCATGCAACCAAATATGCCTTACTACGATTGACAACCGTCAGCATGTGAGACCCATAAACAAGTGCTTAGCATGCATTGCATTCTCAGCTTCAAACTTATAGCAATATTACTCATTCAAACACATTGTCATGCATGACCTCTCCTAAACATGCCATAATACAATTTGAAAAAAAATGTTCTTTTTAACATGATATGAGAAAGTGTGATCAAACTTACCTTGAAGGCAACAAAAACTTCAACAACGGCTGTATTAACACTTACCTTACAAATGGATTGATCAGCGAACACGGGACGAAGCACGCCAATCACATCATGCAACGCGATCGTGTCCACCAAAAAGTCCTCCTTCCGCGTCGACACCTATCCAAACCAACGCCAAAACTGAAGAATGTTCTTTAACAGATAAACCCCAGCACGAAATCGAAGAATCAAACCTGCATCAAAGCAGTGAATCCGAGGAAAGATCGAAGGCTATGTTGCTCAGTGTCAACAGCAAACACTCGCTCTTCGCTCAGCAACCTCGCAAGAGACTGCAATTTCTCCTCCGTGTCGACCCAAACATAGGAATCGCTCATTTCGGGACAATCGCAGCTCGTCGAGAAGAAGTTCGACAGAGCCGGAGGGTTGCTAAGCAGATTGGTGATCAACTCTTCATACGGATGCGCTTTCAGAGACATTCCACCACCGTCTAGCTTGAGATGGGCGAAAGGGGTGTAAGAGTTATCAGCGAGGACGCGCTTGAAGTGGTTCTGCGGTTTGCTCTGGGGATCTGAGCAGGGCCACTGGGGGGCCACGGCAACAGTGCCGGAGCGGCGGCCGCGGAGAATCAAAGCGAGAAGAGAGATAAGAGCAACGGAGGCGATGGCGATGATTGCGTTGATGGCCTCCATGGCCGCCATCTTCGAGCTCCCGAGGTTTTCGCCCGAGGACGATGAGGTTTTGGGGCGGGCGTCGGCGCTACACCGCCTCTCGTGATTCAAATCGGAGCTCCGAATAATATAATAGGATCCGATAAGGCTCCGAATAACACGTTCTTCTAGGTGTGATTATTGGAAAGCCCTTGAAAATTTGCAACTTTTCTTGTTGGTTCCTATGTTTTTTCCATTATTTTAAACCCCTTGTCTTGAGATGAGAGTCATGTGAAAAACAAAAGATGAGCATGAACTTGAAAATAAAAATAGAAAACTTAGAGGGACCTTTGGGAAAGGTCGGAAACTTTTCCAGTACTTTCCATTAATCACCCCCTTCTAAGTTATGTTTTTTCAGTACTTAAAAAAAGACCATATATATCAAATTTAAATAATATCTAGATTTGTAAATATATCCTATTTTCCCATACATTTTCCATCTTTACCTTCATTCTTATTCATCAATTTCTTCAATCTTACTCTCAATCATAACTCCCATTTTGAATGATGTAAAACATAAAATTATATGAAAGTGGATGCAGTGTCACTATAAATGGTCAGTATTTTACAACCATTCTAACTGAAATAAAAATCAATAATAAATATTGATCAACAAAGATCACACCCTGTTCATCAACACAGTTTCAAGTGCTCTGTTTGTCTGTTCATGCAATTATATTTCTCGTTGGTTGTAAAAAATTCTGATTATCTTTATATGGTTTGAAGTCAAAAGTTGGTAAGAACTTGAGATCATCATCAGATGATGGTTAATATGGTGTCAAATCACTGTTTTAATAAATCAATATCAATAATGCTCATGTTCAAAGGTGACATTAGTGGAATAAACAAACTCCACCAACAGAAGTAATCAAAAGGTGACCACTGATAATGGTGTTATTGAGTCACAAACAATGATTAAGAGTTAGATTAAATTGCAGAAATCTTTAATGCTTGTTTCCAATTGAATATTCTCCAATGGACTGCAAAATAGAAAAAGAGAAAGAAGAGCATCTTTAGCATGAGATAACAGTGTCTTTTTATCATCAGTTATGTCTCAAAAGCAAACACATAAATGAAGTCCTCAAGTTCTGTGAAAACAATGACAACCACTTTCAGCTACTGATGAACAGACAATTCAACTAAAGGATGTGTATATTTCTTGTTGGCCCATCTTATCTTTGGATACTGATTGTGGAGCAGTGAGGATAGGCTAGTAGTGTGTCTCATGTTAATATGGATCCTCCAATGTTCTTAAAAAACATTGCACATGCTTGGACTACTATAGTTTGAGATAAAAATGAAGAGACACTGATAGAAATGGCATATATTTGTGCATATATATTTGTGTTTTAAATTAAAGAAAAAGGAAAAAGAATAAAAAAATGGTTGAAGATATGAGAAATTTTGCTGAACTTTTGCTGCAGAAATGCACATGGATTTGAAAGAGAGTAGACAAAGGAAAGCAAAAGCAAACAAAAAAACAAAAGCAGAAAGGAAAGACAGAACCTGGTTTTCCATTCTCTGCCACCAACTTTTCTCAGGTGGTCAAGTTACAGCAAAAAACTTAACAAGAAACAGAACATTCACTCATTCATTAATTAAAAACTAGCATTTAAGAGAAGAACCAAAAAAGAACTCCATGAAAAATTTTTCATTCCAGGAAACCGGTTCTGGTGAGAACAGCATTCCTGACCCTGCTCAAATCTCTGCCTTTCAAAGTCCTGCCAGCACCTTCACAAACAGAGAAGGAAGAAATCTGAGACCTTGCAAGCTTCTTGGCAAGCCATTCATGGGGAGGCAACTTGTCACAATCCTCATCATCTTCATTCTCATTAACCACATCACCATTAACTTTGGCCAAATGAGGGATGCTCACAGGAAGAGACTGATGAGAAACTCTCTGGACAACAACAACACTGTCACTGGTTTTAGTACTAGCACTAGTACTAGTACTCTTACTCTTTGGAGTCACTTCCTTCACTACAGACCAGACCTCATCTTCTTGAAACTCTTCTGAACTAGCCATGGCTTTGCTTCTCTGCAGAAAACCAAAGGGGAAAGGTAATCAGTATCTTGTTCTTATAGGAAGAGTTTGACAACTAGTAAAGGCATTGGGAAACAACTCAAGAGGTTCATTTGATGTGAGGGATGGTGATGTTGGGAAAGATGATGATGATGATGATGATGATGATGAAGTGAGAGCCAAGTACGGTGAGAGTTGATGGCAAGGTGAAGAAGAGCTTGGACAGTTGGCTTGCCTTGATTTGGACGTTGGAGGGGGTGGGTTTTTGGGTTTGTGTTTTGGGTTGTAGCACCTGATTGGACTGGACCACCACACCTGTTGCTCGGAACAAACTTGGTTATTAAAATGTTTCCCTTTCTTCTTGATGGCTCAGATTGCATGTGGTGCTGTTTTGCGAGATTTATTATCTTCAAAGTTCAAATAAATACTTATGTTTGGTCTTTACATCAATCGGCTTTTTAAGAGTTTTGCTGCATCACTTCGTTTGTTTGTTGACACCCAATTTTTTATATATATAATATTTATATTTTTATCCAAAAAAAAAAAAATAGTATTAAATCTTAGGTGATATAAAATTTTGGATACAAAAATATATTGAAGTATTAACTCAACACTTTTAATGTGATATGGACTTATATAAAAATATAGTATAAACTTTTTTGAAGAATTTTAATGATTTTAAAGATATTTTATTTTTTTTTATTTTTTTTTTGTGACCTCTATTAATTAGACTCTTTGTTTAGTACTACGTGAGAAAGTAGAGAATCCAAAGAAACTCGAGTTCTCACCACTAACACATGTTTGTGATTTTTATTTCATTTTCACTGGTTTGATCATGCTCATATTAGATTCACTTTTGAGATTAATGTTGAAACCACATGTTAACATAGTGTTTGAATCCCAAAACAGAAGGATAAATAAAAAAAATAAAAGAGGGGAATGAAAAAAATGATTCGAAAATATCTTTATTATAAAGTGAGGTTATGTAAATAGTTAGAAAAATTGAGGTTCTAAATAAAAGGTTAACTTTTATTTCCGTTCATTAACTCTCATCTTCCTTTACTTTCGAAGCCTCAATCCAAATATAGTTTCTAAAACCTTCAATGATATATTTGATATTTTTTTAATGTATCACAAAAGTTTATATTTAAATATTATATATTTCTTTATAATATTGCAGGTTGAACAATGATATTTATGTTAGCTAATTTGCTAAATATATAAGATAAAAATTTTTAGAGGTGCTTCTTTATAAAAGTAACTTTATTTTTTTTAGGTAGATATTTTGAGTAAAGAGAAAAACACTTGCTTATATTACTTCTAAATAATATAAAATAAAGCCTTGCAACACCAACATAAACATTTATTCTCAATATATATATTTAACATTATATAAATTTAGAAATATGCGTTATGATTTATTTATTTATTTATTTATTTTTCATGTATGTTTGGTCTAGAGAATTCTAAATTTTTATTCGGAATAAATTATGGTGATGATAATCCATTTAATAAATTTTATAATCCATCCTCAAAATACTTATATAATCCAAATTCATTCAAACCAATGGGCATTTGCTCATGCACATGATTAATGACTTTATTATTGATATCTTTTTTGCACTTTCACTCTTATACATGTATTTGTTTACTTGATTGGATTAGACTAATTTGGATAACAATGTTAATATAAATGCAATTATTTATATTAATTTATGGAGATGATTTAAAAACTTTCAAATTTTCTTTTCTTTTTATTTTTTTTTTATATCAAAATCACAATTCATTTGGAGGATGATTTATTATGTCCTTTAATAATAATTATGTTTTTTGAAAAATCAAACCAAATTGAATTAATTGTTAAATATCGAGTTGTCTAATTATTTGAACGTACGATGATTTCCACTTTTATTTAAAATTATTAAATGTCTTAATTCATAGAAAATTAATAAATATCTTAATTCATGATAAACAACGAATATTTAGATTTCAAAATTAGTTTAACAGATTAAATATAGAAAACAACAATTTCTTAAAAAAATAGTACTTTTGAAAAAAAAAAAAAGGGTTTTATGGATTAAATATCAATTTATTTAAAATCATGGATAATGATATTTCAAACGGATACGGATCTAACATTTCAACCCGGATCCGATAACGGTCCTTTTTAATTATGCCTAATATTGAGAAAGGTTCTCACGTCTCTAACGCCGCCGTCCTTCGATCGGTTGTTTGATCGATCGATTCGGTTCCAAATTGGTTTTTGTTGTTGAAATCGGTGTGTTTCTTTCATTGTTGATGATTTTAGGTGTAATTTTGGTTGATGTTTAATTTTTTTTTTTTTCGTTTTATTGGTTTTTTGGGTTTGGAATTGGCTGATCTGATTTTGGGTATGGGGATTGCAGGAGAGAAGACGTGATGGCAAAGAACTCGTTCAAGTTGGAGCATCCTCTTGGTCTGTGATCTTTTATTTTTTCTTTTGCTTTTAATTTGTGTGAAGCTTTAGGTCTTTGTTATTTATTTTTAAAGTTTGAATCGTTTTTGAAACGGATCTAATAATCTATGTGTAGATCTTGATTTATTTTTCTTTTTATCGTTCATGGTTGCTGATTTGATTTGCATATTGTTCCCTTTAGACTATGGAGAATCAATTGAATAGTTTAGGTATGATCGGATGGAATCAAGTAAAAAAAGACCTAATTTCAGTGATAACTTGTGAAATTTCAGTGTTTGGTTGTATTATTTTATGCGTCTGAGGTTTTTTATTGATTTTGCATCATACCACTTCAACCGAATTTCTGATGAGAATCAGATTTATTGTAGATTATTGTACATAATGACAAACTAGTAGCAATGAATTGTTCTTTCATGGTTGAACCCTCAACTGTAAGACAGATTAATCATTAATAGAACAGTGGACCCTGATTAGGTTTTCATGCTTACTAGGCTCTTTTTTTTAATATTGTCTTTGTTTGAAGTTCTAGGATTATTAATTTGGTCGGATTGTCTGGGATGATAGATCTGATTACATCTGCTTTATGTTGTTAATTCTAAGAGTTTAAGCAGGGTATGACTTCTGAATTAGGAGGATATTGGTCTAAACTCAAAAGATGCTGAACCCCGGGCAGGGTTGACTGTAGGTTGAGATGACTGTTTGATCTGAACCTAAACCTTATAATCCACTATAATCGACTATGACACTTTCAAAATCCTTTTTTTTTTTTTTTTTTTTTGTGTGTGTGTGTGGTCTGGCATCTAATCTTGAAATCCGATTATTAATGATGAATTTGTTTGATCTGATATTTGTGTTCTGCATTCTAGAGAGGAGACAGGCTGAAGCTTCTCGTATCAGAGAGAAATATCCTGACAGAATTCCTGTAATGTCTTTTTTTAAATGTTTTTTTTTAACCTTAGGTGTTATGCATTGTTGGTTGTCTTGTCTTATTTCTTTTGTGCATTTCAGGTGATTGTTGAGAAGGCTGAAAAGAGTGATATTCCTGATATTGACAAGAAAAAGTTAGTTGTTGACTTCTTCTTTGATAATCTCTTGCATATTAAAGTAATAATGATAACTTTGTGCAATCTGTTAATTGCTTTCTTTTACTAATAAACTTCAGACTAGACTAGGGTTCTTTCATGATGATGTTGCTAGTATTGTTTAGATTATGATAATAGTGTTGTTTGCCACGAGAAGGCTGTATTGAGTTATTAGGTGTATCTTGTTGATAAATGGGAATGACATTTCTTTAAGATGAGAGCATGCTCAGATCTGGATAACGAATTTATTTCCAGAAAGATGAACTCGTAATAAAAGGAGCAGTGTTCTTTGGTAGCGCTCTAAATGTAGCATTTGCTACTATGCGGTAGTGAATCTATCTGGTCAATGTAGAATGATTACTGGACTTATATCTGATTTGTGTAGCTGCTTGTATAGTTGTATCAAAATTATTGATTTCATGCAACATTGTTGAATATTTCCACGTTGGTGATACAAGGTACCTGGTTCCTGCTGATCTTTCGGTCGGACAATTTGTTTATGTTGTTCGCAAGAGGATTAAGCTTAGCGCTGAGAAGGCCATCTTCATTTTTGTGAAGGACACTCTCCCGCAAACAGGTTAGACATCACTACTTCAGATTTCAATCTGCTACTTTAACAGGAATTTCCTCTTCCTACTCACTTACAATTTCTCGTCCATGCCAGCTGCTCTGATGTCTGCAATCTACGAGGAGAACAAAGATGAAGATGGTTTTCTCTATATGACCTACAGTGGGGAGAACACATTTGGGTCCTTCTGAAGCCACTAAGCAAAATGAAGCCCCCATTGTAAATAGCTTACAGGGCAAAAAAAGAAAAATGTCTATTCTCATGTTTCTCTTGCATTAGTGACATTTATTTAGCCTTGATGACATCAGTGAATTAGAATTATAGATGTCTTTCGTATCATGATCAACTGGTGTTTTTCATATTCAGTTAATGAATATCCGCTTTTATTTCTAGCCTTTGCATGCTAAGAAAAGATGGTTTTTTTCTCATCTTGTCTCCATTCAGTTAATTAATTCTCAGCTTTGGTTCTTTGATTGCTGGAAAGAAAAAAATCATTGCAAATTCATAGGTCTGCAAAATACAAAGTCCAGCTACGCACATCAACAAGAAACAGATGACTTATTTATTTATTTATTGAGAGCCTTTTTTTTGGCATTGGTTTTTGACCCATTTGATGCCGAGACTTGTTCCAGACTTGACCTTGTTTGCACCCACTGATGCTGCAACCTTCGCTTTGCCCAAACCCACTGAAGCAGCAGCCTTCATGTTTGCCATCTTGCTGTTGTTGTTCTTTCCATTGATCTCTTTGTTCTCATGGTACTGGTCACTGCTGTCGCCGATCCCGCCGGAGCCCCACTGGTCTGCCCAGCTCGGCGCCTCCGATCCCATTTCCAGAAGTGTTTATCAACGCTTCAATCAAAAGCTCATTTGTGATTATTGATTCATACCCAAAAGAAAAAAAAAGGTTTTATTTTTTACTGATCAATTGCATCACTAAGCTCTCATATTCATCATATAATTACTAAAATTTCTTTAAAAACTTAAAATAATAAATACTTCTTTGCTGGATCTTAGTCATTGGGCTTGGTCTTATCTAGATCTTTATATCTTTTCTATACTTTTGAATATCATGTTTAGAATACAATTAAACTGATTTTGAATTTTAAAAACATGCTAAAGATAACTTAATCCAAAAACTCCTTTTTACCTATTAATCAAACAATAAACTAATCTATCTTAAAAAAATTTCTACTTTTCCAGAACTCAAATTTTTTTTGAAGTTCTTAAAGATCAAGAAACAACCAACAGCTAAAAGGGACTAATACCTTCCCCTCCTCTTGTTTATATATATATATATATATATATATATAAACAATTAATACCAAACACACATAGAAGTCTCACATAATATGATGTCAAGATGTAACCCACTACCAAATACTTAATAAATCAACATGATAATAAATAAATGAAGATTTTCCAACTCTGAGTAATAATCAATAACCGGCCAATTTCATTGGAAGCTCTACAAGAATTAAGAGTTCAATAATAAATATCAATATCATGGCCCTATTAATGTTATATATCAAGATTAATAAGATTAAAAAAAAAAACAACTATACATGAGAATCATTTTTATCATCAAGATCATGAACCAAACTCAAAACTCAAACATCAAATCAATAAACAAAAAAAATAATGATAAATAATAAATAAAATGGTAGAAATCAAGATGAGAACAAGAAAGAGAAACTCACCAGAGGACTTCCGGCTTCCGGAGAGATGAGATGTGAAACAAACACCCAATTATATAATAACAAGGCATGAGAAAATTTTCATATTGCCCCTTGAAAGGCTCAAATTTACAAATTAACAGCCACTTTCTCTGGCAAAGTATGTCATTTTGACTTTTTAGAGGGGTAATGAGTAAAGGAGTTGGAAAATATCCAAATTCCAAATTCCAAATTCCAACTTGGTTTGGATTGTACCATATTTGTCAACTAATGAGAGTGGATGAAGCAAAGCATCATGTGAGATGGGCTGGCATTTTCTTTTTATATATATATATATATTTTTTTATATTTTTAATTTTTTTAAGCTTTCTTTTTTAAGTGCAATCCAAGAAATGATTCCACTCATGAAATGTTGCTTTAAATTCATGCAATTAAATCATTCCTCCAAATGTACCCCTATTTTGTAATTTATTACATTCTGGAGTTATATATAAGTTATAATATTTACTTTTATTGTTACAAACAAAATACATAGTAATTGAAAATGAAAGGAAATATCATTTAAAAAAAAGAAAATTGGGATTCATTAGCCCAGAAAGGGAAGTGGGGTGGAATGGTTTGATTTTTCAATTTATAGTTTTTTTTATCTTTTAAGAGTGGAAATCACATTTTCAAGCGTCCTACGAGCCTTTTTATTTCATTTAATTTAATTTTTAAGCATTAATTAAAATAAAAATATTTTTTTCTACTACATCAAAAGCGGTGACATTTAACAATAAACATTACAACCTTCATAACCACACTTATAATAATTGAGTGATTAAAATATTTGACTTCTATACGAAGATAAGGTATTTGACTTCCATAATGATTGAGTGGTTAAAATATTTAACTCCTATACAAGGGATGTCAAAAAATCAGATATTTGACTCTCATGCAGAAGGTGTCGAGGGTTCAATTTTCTCCCATTATGTAATTGAGGCCTAAATATAAAAAAACACAAGAAAATCATGAAATAGACTCCCAATAAAGCATGAACATTGGCAAACTGAATTCCAAGACTGCTCACACGGAAGCTAAAAATCCTTGTGACAATCAAGCATAACATCCCAAATCATTCAATCAATTACAAGCAGAGGAATCAAGATGTGTTGATTTCTGATCAACATTTGATCAGTAACTCAGCTTCGGATTTCCGTTGAAGATTCAACACTTGTAATCTGATAGAACAAAGATAAATGCCTATGCTGGTTGCAAATGGCTAAGAATGCACTTCATATAAAAATTAGCCTTATTAGCAGCTGATACCGAAAATGTTTGAACATACAAAATGACCAGCCTTGCAGTTTAAAGAATGTAACCCTCACTTCACATCACTATGCTTTTTCTTGCTTCTTTCGAGCATTTGCGGGTCTTCTCTAGTAAAATAAAGAGGCCCCTTCCCTTCTCTCCTAAAAGCAATCCATTCTACTTCTCTATCATCCGAATACGTACACTTTACACTACGTACATGTTTGTATCAATACATCAGGTGATGTGGCCACTTCCTCAGTTTGGAAGTGTCGTGCTTTTTTCTTTTTTTTTTTTTTTTGTCATCAGAAGACTGCACTCCATAGAGCATTTTCACCTTCTCCACATCGGTTATGAACTTCTCTCATTCTTTCAGCAGATCTGCAGATACCGCTGCAGCTCCAATCGAATGAGGCAACACAGATGTTGCCTGCTTGCGCCTTCCACTCACAATCTGCAGAAAGTGGTGGTTGTGTATCAGTTATACTTCCGATGATTTGAGAGGAAGTACGTTGGCCAGGAGGTATAGAAGAAGGAAAATCATACCTGGTGGAGTACCACAGCATAGTCTACGATCATCGATATGTTCCACGTCCAGTCCGATAAACCAGGATCCTAGCGAAACATCTTCATTTGCGTACTTGTGCAATACATGTCTTGAGATAATTAAGTTTCAAGATGTTATAATTTGATGTATCAGCAGAGGATAATGATAAGTATAAGAGGAAATTGACTCACTGGTTTATAGATATATATGTAGCCAAATCTTTTGAAATAGCATAGAGTTGACCTGTAGCATGCCGGAAATATCTGTTTCCTGCTTCCCCGAATTTCCAGTGCTCAGGTTCATGATATCTCACCCCTCTGTTCCAGGGACAATGGAAAAAGTTCACATTAGGATCTAGTGGAAAAAAATAAAAATAAAATAACATAAAAAAATAACATTATAATAAAAATAATAAAATAATAATAATAAAATTAAAAAAAGGAGCTTCCGTGAGAAAGCTTACTTTTGTGCCAATACAGGACCAGACTTCATGCATCCAATGTAAACTCGAGGCTTTGAACGGTGCCGAGCCAAAGTAGCTCCTAATGTGGCTGCCATTGTACAAACTATGTCAACTTACATGCCCAAAAAGATTCATTTTTAGTTAAGTAACGATTCTTGAATAGACACAATCAGTAATGCACATTCTTTTGGTACATCCAAAAACTACTTATACAAATTCATATGGATTCACATATGAAGGGAAACTATTCATTTTGTGATCCTTTGCATGCATAACTGAGATATAATCTTCGACCACACCGCCAAAGTAGGAAGACACAAAAAGAAATATCATGAACATGAAATGGCCATGGAAGAATTTCTTTACCTATATTCACATGTATATCATCATCAACCTTGATATAAAATTCTGCATCCCACATGGAGACGGCTGTAGCAAAATATATTTTGGTTTTGGCTGATAACTCAAGGTATCCTTCAACATGATCCTGCATGTATCATCAACAACATCATGAGAAATAGGTTCCATATCATCATAAGAAATAAAAATTTAGATACTCATGACTATATGTATTATGGGGAACTAAAGGTTCTACATTGGTTTAGTTGGTAAACATGGATCTGAATATGTAAACTTGGGTCTCTAATACTATTAGCTCAACCCTTTGGGTTGACTTGAAATCATATAATATATTGGATTTATATCTCATATCGTATAGGAGCATAATAGACTAATTAATAGTCCCACATTAGTTAAGTTAGTGAATATAAATCTGAATATGCAAGCCTAGGCCTTTCATTCTATTAGAAAAGCTCGAAAAATTAGTTTGTTCAACTAGCACTTATCAAGGGGCGTATTAAACAAACTAATAGTGGTTAAGTTGACAAATATGGATATGAATATTTAAGCTTATATCTCCTATAACTAATTGGTCTACATGTAACAATATATATGAGTGTGTGTGTGTGTGTGAGTGTGAGTGTGTGTGTGACATACACAAACAAAGATACATCAAAGAAACAACACAATGACAGAGTTAAGCATGATTTTTTCTTCGAAGAAATGTGAATAGAACAATTGGGATGACAATCATACCAGTCTCATGAAATCGCCATGTTTCCTGTCCTCAGCTTCAATTGCCTTATCAAGAATTCCACCAGATGTAGCACTGTTTAAAGTAATTGAATTAGAGTTCATCATTCACTATAAATTAAATTTGCAAAAGAGGAAATCGGCAGACATGAGTAGACCAATTACTATATGCATAATGAGACTTCAATACTTAAAAGAAATAAGTGCAAGGCTATATATGTCTGTGTGTATAATCTTTAAATTGTAGTTTACAATAATAGTTTATGTTCTTTGATATATTCAATGGCTATTCAACTTAAAATTCCAAATTTCAGAACCTAGATCTTGCAAGATTGCTCCTGGTCATAATCCTTACATCTTAAAAATTTGAAAATATTTAAAGGTAGTAGTGTGACAAGGTAAATAATTTGAAATAACAAGACTTGAACATTGATAGATATACAGTTTTTGCATTGTTATGCTGTCTGTTGGTGTAGCCAAACACATGCATGCATCGCGAGATCATTACATTGCATGAAAAAAGTGGATGTAAATATCAACCAAGGTCATGATGATTAGCGCGGGTTTGATTGATGCACACCTGTGACCAATGACAAAGCGCATGATGACACCTTTCTCTTCCTCCAACTTCTTTCTTTTTTCACCTTCATTAGACATAGGGAAACAGGAAATCAATGTCTAGATTCAATATGCAAAATACCGGAACCACCGCAGGTGTGGGGAAAAAACAAAAACCTTGAGGCATCCAAGTAGCGCGAACTGAATCTCTACGTTTGCGACTACTGAAAGCAGTATTTATTCCAACCACCATGAAATATTTTCGTCTTCCACTAGATCCAGTAAGTTTCATGTCTTCTGATATTGGAGAACCATTCAATATTGACTCTTGTGTAGCCCTTGCAGCTGCTAATTCCATTTCTAGATTTGATATTGTTTTATCTAGTGTCCTACAAAATAAAGTGTTTGAATTGTCATTACATTTTAAAGCATCCATCTTAGAGGCACTTACTCCATTCAAACTTACTGTATAGCATGATGAGTCTTGGAAACTTCCCCTAGGATATCTTTAGGCTGTCGTCTTTCATTCATCTGCCAGAAATGGAGATTCTGAGTGATTTATGTACACTATCACAAGTTTGGTAAAGTTTCTAAAAATAACAAAGGCTTAAAATGGATTGTTGTAATAAATCACACGAATACTCTTAATGCCAAGTTACAACCTCTTGCCTATGCAACAAGGCAAAACTAGTAACTAACCCAAACGTTTGGTTGGAGAGAAGTTTCAACAAATATAAAGAATTGGAAATATTAATAAACTCACAATTTTTGGACTACAATCGCCTGCAAGAAGTTTTATCTTATCTTCTCCGGTGCCAGTTGTCCTGATGATATCTTTGGCTTCAGGCACTGCCCACATTCTGGAACAAATTTCAGTCCTAATTAGTTACGAAAATGCCCGAATGTACAAGCATATATTCTCAATCAAAATTTTCTCTACACTCCAATTGGAAAGAATACAGGTGATCAAATTAAAATGAAGCAAGAAGTGTCAGCATTATTTTTCCATTGGACAAAGGACATAACTAGAATCAATTAAGGTTGCATTTCTTCAAGAAGAGTGGTGCCATTTGTCTGCATTCTGAGCAAGACCCTGCCAGGTATTCCATATTGAATAATGAATACAATCAATGCCATTATTTCACAAAATAAAAATACTTGGATTGTCATGCAGTGAACCTATATTGTCCTAAATTCAGTATAGGACAAGAGAACTAGTTGATCATGGCCAATGAAATAGAAAGATGTACAAAAAACCAACGATCATAAGAATAGCAACCGATCCGCATCCAATACTTCGGGGACCAGGACATCACTTGTGTTCTTTTGAACTCATGTCCATTGAGAACCAAATTTGGAAACATCAAAAAATAAAAGGAAACAAAAATAGGAAATGGAACCGAGACTCCATAATTGAGAGGACCAAGCTTTAGCAAACCTAAAAAAAGCACAAAATTTTCCGCCAAAAGAAAACACGAAGAAAACCCTAAACATGCTCTTAGATCTCCCACGAGATTCAAGCGAGCATTCCAACAAACATCTTATCTGCCTCAGTTAGATACAACAACAAGCATTCTTGAACAGCTTCCTGAGATCAAAGAAGAGGAGCTCAGAGCAGGAGATTACAATTCAGATCAGCACCCATTTGCCCCCAAAAAAGAGGGCAACTGTCAAACAAGACCAACACCGACAACACCAATAAAACTCCAAAAATTCCATCAAAATACACATAAAAGCAGGACCAAGATGCCAAAAAGCCAATCTTTACACCAAAAACACAATCCCAATCAACAGAAACATTCGCAATTTTGAAACCATCATCAAAACAATATAAACCAGCCAGCACACAGGAGCTCCATCCCGAAAGGGGGAAACTTTCAGCCAAACCGACACCAGAATTCCATCAAAAACTCAGATGCCAAAAATCCAAAATCTTTGATCCAAAAAATGAACCAAATCATTAAAAAAAACAGCCAGAATTTTTCACCTGTTTGTGAACAGCAAACCAACACAAAAGCTCCCAAGACAAAGCAACAAAGTCCAATTCCTTGACACCATTCCTCTTGTAGACACCTCCCCACCACTTCCCTTGCTCTTTAAACCCATCCTTCTTCTTCTTCTTCTTCTTCACAACACCACAAGAAGAAGAAGACAACACCTCCACATTTGAAACTCTCTACAAGACTCTGATCAAATTGATGATGATTTGGTGAGTCTAAAAGAGAAATTTAAGGAATGGCAAAAGGACAAGGAGATGGAGGAAAAAAGGAAGAGCCTTGAGCTTCTTCATTCACCTTAGCATTGGCATATGGAAGAAGAAAGAGAGAGAGAGGGGCCTTGCTTGAATGTGGCAACTAACTTTGGTGTGCTGTGTGCATTTTGACTGCTGATGGTGGTAGGACAACTGCCTTTGTTTGACAAAAATGCCCCTGTTTTTGAACATTGCATTTGGCAAGGCCAATGGGGGGGAACTGTGCATGTGGAGCTTTGGGAGGATGTGTTTCATGATTGCATCTTGGATTTTCACCTCTACACTTTAAATAATTTGCCTTTCTTATATCATTTTTCTTCCCCTATTTTTTTGTTTTTTTGTTTTAATCAGTGAATATATATTTGAGGTTCAAAAAATATATAATATTTATATAAAATAATAACATAAATGTATTGAAATATTAACTCCATACTTATGTACATCAGTCCCTGAGTTTTTTATAAATAAAATAAATCATATATATTAACGTAAATAAAATAGTGATTTATCTTTTTTTTTTGTTAAAAATTACATAAAAATAAGAAAAGAATGAAGATGGCAATATTAAACCATGTTTCCTTGACCTCAGTTGATGAACAGTTGGGAGATGGAGGATTTGAGTTCATTAATTTTAGGAGAAATAATAAAAATGATGATAATGATATGGTGATGTTGTTGGTGTTGGTTTGTTGTATGCTTATCTTGGAAACTACTCAGACCATCTGTTCAATGTGTGTGTGTGTATGTATGTTGGATGTGGAACATGATGAATAAAGGAGAGGAGGTCCTGCACAGTTCCATGTGCATGATGGATGGGCATTGAGGGCCAACAACATGCCTTTTGTTTCTTCTCCTTCTCTTCTCATTGATGGGCTTGTCTTCACTTTTATAATTTTATTAGAGATTGGAAAAGAGGGTTGAGTAATAATGCTCACAAGTTAGGGACAAAAAGGACATTATCCATCTTCATTA
The DNA here is from genome assembly GCA_902712375.1 of Dioscorea dumetorum. Classification (NCBI taxonomy): domain Eukaryota; kingdom Viridiplantae; phylum Streptophyta; class Magnoliopsida; order Dioscoreales; family Dioscoreaceae; genus Dioscorea; species Dioscorea dumetorum. Next base: position 33,208 of record CACTHL010000277.1, read on the forward strand.
GAGACTAAACTTAGGTCATAATGTTCAATATTTATCTTAAGATGTTCTTCATGAACTTCTGGTTTATACTTGATTTTTAATCAAGATTTATTTGTTAAATTTACCAATTCTACTTTGTATTTATTATAATTTATATTTGAGAAAATTGAGTATATACCCCTTAAAAATTCTATAATTGCATATTTACCCTCAGAAAAAACATAATTGTGTATATACCCCTCAAAAATATTGATAATTACGGATATGCCCCTACCGTTAGATTCTATTAACAGAAATTAATTAACTTGATTAATTATAGTTATAATCTTGATTAAGATTTATAAAATGTCTAAAATAACCTTCTATAACTTTATCAATGGGCATTTATAAATGGTCATTTTATAATAAATTTTTTTTCAAGGGTATACTGGTCATTATATATATATGTTGTTTGTTAATGGATGATTTTTCAACTAATTTGAACCCGGGGGTATATACATAATTATATGTATTATTCAGGGGTATGTATGCAATTATTTTTTATTCAGGGGTAAATATGCAATTTTAAAATTATTCAGGGGTACATCTGCAAAAAACCCTTTATATTTTTAGTTCCTCAGTTCAATGAGGTCCTTTTATTGACTCAAATTTGGGCTCATTTTATCAATAGGAAGAGGATAAGTTTGTTTATTTTTAATTGCAATCAATCTAAAAGCTTCTAATTTTTTTTTTTTTTTTTGATAAAGTGGATGAATCTGATAAAAGCTTGTGATTCAATTGGCAAAGAGAAAAAAAATTTAATGACTGTGTTAACAATTGTAATATTTTTGTTTTTATTTTTTTAGTTGTCACTTAAATTCATGTGTCAACACAAACAATATTTAGTTAAACATTTTATACTTTTTAATCTCTATGTGCAAAAGAAAATACGGAAAATAACAAAATTTTACAGGTGAAATGTTTAGATATAAACATTTGATTTTGAAATCTACGGACATCCAAAAACCGTTAAATTACTCACACTTTTATTTCGAAATAAATGTTGGTAAAAGTATGTCCACATATAATTTATTGTAATATATATATATATATATAATAAATTATTTATATGTTGGTAAAATTATTATTTTATATGAATAATGTATAAAATATTGTGTACGTTTTTTACAGTTTGCAAGTACTATTTCATACTTTGTTTGTTATTGTATTTAAATAAATTGTAACTTGTTTATATAAATTTAATGGCGATTGTGAACGGTCATTGATTTTAAATTTAAAGACATCCTAGATGATAGATGCTGATATGTTTTTATTATAATTGAGCATCGTAAAATTGATGAGTGTGGAATCCAAGTGAAGAAGAAAAAAAATACCATCTCCCCAATTAAAAAGGGTGGTGAGAATATCACTTTGCAGTGATGAATATCACGTTCTTAAAACATATTACAAAAAAAATTCAGTTTAACTTTTAATGGATTGGACTAACTTTCCTATGTTAAAATTCATTCACATGTGAGAAAGGAACAAAGAGAGAAAAAAAAGGGCTCATAATGTACTTTTTTTTTGTCTTCTTTTTAGAAGCAAAAAAAAAAAAAACAATAAAAAGGAAAAGAAAAGATTATTGGTTTCTTCATTGTTTAATAAAAGAACAGTAATATGTCGAACTGAAACTTTTCTCTTTTTGGTTTTATTTGCTGGTGAATGAGGTTCAAATAATGGTTGGTTAGTCATAATCCACATTTGGTAGGTGTAGTACTCTTTCTGATCTGATTAAAGTATTAAACAAACATATGAAAATGCCCCACTTAAATATATTTGTGTTGCTGAAATTGTTGTTGAGCGATATATATATATATATATATATTGATTGCATCTTCTCCATATTATATCTTATTTTTGAATAAATTTTACTTCAGTCAACAACATTCATTACCAAAAGAACAATTCAAAGCAAAGTACATTAATTTTTTTTTATTAACTTCTTATATATATATATATATGATGCATAATTGGCTTTTTGATTAAAATATTGTATTTTTTAATTAATTATTAAAATACGTATTTCCGTAATTATTTACGGAAATACGCATTTTTTATTTTTTTAATAATTTTTTTTTAAAAGTTAAGGGACCCACCAGTTTTTTAATATTTAATATTTATTTTTTTAATAAATCAGGGGTCCATTAATTTTTTAATATTAAACTTTTATTTTTTTTTAAATTGTGGGTCCCGAGGGTTTTTAAATTAAAAGAAAATTTACATTTAACACCTTATCATTCCCATTAATTTTTCTTATAATTTGTTTAGTGGGGTTGTTGGTTTGGGATGAATTATTGGTGACATATGGCACCTACTCTTTTTAAAAGAGCCATTGAATGAAATTAATCTTAACCATCTATTTGTTAGGTGAAGGCCTATATAAACCCTCCAAATCACTTTTGTAAAACCACACAAACATTTCTATAAGAAAAAAATTTATCAATATATTCGAATCTAACTGCATCCATCGCCATATGACTTGCATCTTCCGAAATACCGAGTTGGATCCATCGCCATATAACTCTCTATATTGATAATTTTTTTCATATAAAAATGCTTGTGTGGTTTTACAAAAAAGTTTTAGAGGGTTTATATAGGTCTCAACCTAACAAATGGATGTTTAAGATTAATTTCATCCAATGGCTCTTATGAAAAGGGTTTGTGCCATATGTCACCAATAATTCATTCCAAACCAACAACCCCCACTAAATAAATTATAAGAAAAATTAATGGAAATGATAAGGTGTTAAATGTAAATTTTCTTTTAATTTAAAAACCCTCGGACCCACAATTTAAAAAAAAATAAAAGTTTAATATTAAAAAATTAATGGGACCCCTGATTTATTAAAAAAATAAATATTAAATATTAAAAAACTGGTGAGTCCCTTAACTTTTAAAAAAAATTATTAAAAAAAATAAAAAATGCGTATTTCCGTAAATAATTACGGAAATGCGTATTTTAGTAATTAATTAAAAAAATACAATATTTTAATCAAAAAGCCTGCATAATTTAAGGATGTCTTTAGATTTAAATTTCCTTGACGTTACAATAACAATTGGTTTTACATCTAACAATTAGACACATTGACAAACAGTATCATGCAATGTTGAATAATGCAAAATAGTAAAAAAAAAAATACGGTACTTTATATAATATTCATATAACTAATAACTACTTGGTCATGATCCAACGACTCTCAACTAACATTCATAGTTAACACTAATATGCGTATTTACCTAAATGATTATATATATATCTATATATATGGGTGAAGTTTTTTTTTTTTTTTTTTGAAAAAATGGATAAACCACCTAAAATATATTAATAAAAATAAGACAGAGGTACAAAATGGGTGAAGTTCTCATCTCTATATTTCTCTCATAGCCTCATAGTTAATTGTGGGTTGTTACAATGAATATCTAGAGTAATAATAATAATAATAATAATAATAATAATAATCATCCCCACTTTCAGGGGGGTATAAATGGACAAGGAAGCCTTTTAGTATATATATATATATGAAAGAAAAAACTTTCTCGTTTGGGCCTTTCTTTTAAGAAGCGCTAGAACCCAAGATAAGTACGAAGGGCCGGCCTAAGGTTTCAATCTAAAGTCTTTTTTTTTTTTTTTTATAATGAATATATTAAGACGTATATCTTTTGAATATGTTAATTTATAATTACTTGACAAATTGTTCTAGTTTTTATTTCCAAAAATGCTTCTGTATTTATTAAGAAACTATATACATAGAAAATACTCATCTACTTTTTCAAAATAATCTTCGGTCATTAATCAACAAAGAGATTGGTGACAATTAAACTCTTTTGACAAATAAGCAATCAGATAATTTTTTTTTAAAAAAATAAATCTTAACATTTGATTTAAGAAAAAACTTTACAGTTAAGTCATCGGGCTCACAGCCTAGCAGTAAGGGTGTAAATGATATACCTCTACTCGCAAATTACTCAGGCTCGACTTGGTGAAAACTTGAACTCGGCTCGGTCATGGTCGAGCCGAGCTCGAGCTCGAGTAGTCGAGCGAGCCGAGTTCGAGTATCTAGATACTTTGCTAGAGTGTTCGCGAGCCTAATCGAGTAGTAACATATATATATAATATTTATTATATAATTACCATTATATTATAGATTTTCTTTATTTTTATGAAAATCAAGGGAAAATTTTTTTGAACTCGAGCATAATGTTTATGATCATTTTCAACATTTTCGAGCTTAATTGAGCGAGCTCGCACAGTTCGAATTGTGTATCGAGTCGAGCTCGAGCTATAAAATGAATACTCGTTCGAGTTCGAGCCGAGTATCGAGTACCGAATTTTCAGTCGAGCTCGAGCTCGCTACTACTGGGCTCGAACTCGATCGATTACACCCCTACCTAGCAGCATCAAGGTTTTTTACGCTCACAAAAAACTAGAACTCAAGCCTTACTTCTCGCAATATTTCTACCCGCATAAAATGAGAGCATGGCTCCACGAGTTTGAGCCAGGTCTACCCTGGGAGAGCTTGATCCTTTGTGCACGGACCCAGTCAAGTATGATGTCTTTGTCAAAACAGAAAGAAGAAAGAACAGTTAAGAAACTTGAATACTTTGCAAATGGAACCTCCCAAATGATGATGCATGCTCAGGCAAGTTAGCCTGGATGACAACAACTCACTTTATGAAGGAAAATTAAAGCTAGCTAAATATAAGATTAGCTTGAAAAATAATTTATAAAATTTTTAATAGATATTTCTTTAAAGCTGGTCTAATGTGAGCTTTATCTCTAAGATTCTAAGAAGAAGTTTTAGTTTTCTCTTTCTTTTTCTTTTTCTTTTTTTTTTTAAAAAAAGTCAATCCAGACAACCAAAATTGGTTGATTAAATCCTTTACTCATTCCAAAAGCCACCCAAAAAAAAAAAATCAATTCTAGCAAAACTTAATTAAACCATTAATTTTATCTTGTTTTAATGTAAGACGTGTAATTTTTTCAAATCAAATTAACAAATACTTATTATCTCACAACATAAGATCAGATAAATGTGAAAATAATAATTGAAGATTTCTGTAGTAATTAATAAGCATACTTTGTTCAATTCTTAAAAAAAAAAAAAAAGACTAATCATATCAACAATACAGATTTGAATAGTCTAATAAGATTTTTGAAAAATTGATAATTGTAAATTGAATATCATCCTTATCACCATGTTAATGATCAATTTGTTTACTTAGCCATTTCCAATGTCATCCTTCACTTAATTATGATACATGACCATATACATCTCTAATTAAAAATTTATCCATATCACCATGCTAATTAATTTGTTTTTCATTTCATTGTATTTATATTAAAGAAGAAACAAACAAACAAACAAACAAACAAAGAGGTCTTGAATTAATATTGCATGGTTGCAAAAGCATGAGAGAGTGAGATAGAGAAAAGGCTGATGCATATTGATCATAAAGTTCAGTTCAATGAATACTAACAATGGGAAGTGGCCGGTGACTGACCACCAAATAATAGTCCTGAATAAAAATGAATATATGTTGTGAGAGAAGTGAGAGCAGCTGCAGTGAGAGTAGTGAATTGTAACAAGGTATAGATATATAGTTAGGTGGAAGAGTTAAATGCAAATTAAGGAAGAGAGATCAACACATGAATGATGAGAGAGCTGATCAGACTAGCTAGCTAGCTGGGTTAGATGAAGAAGGTTTTTGCATTGAAGAAGCAGCAGCTTAAATATTGCATGACAATGGCTGCCACCCTCATTCAATGCTTCTGTTTTGCAAGCATTTGGTTTTGTTAGGAATCCTGACCCCATTGCACTTATTGCTTTTCCATCATCCTTCCAACAACTTTCTCATCCTTTTTAATGTTTCTCTTCTCTTTCTCTTCTCTTCTCTTCTCTTATCTTCTTAATTAATTTCCATGCTTGATCAACTCTATATATTCATATATTATTGTTTTTTTTTTCTTTTTTGTGTTGTTTCCATATTGAACTTTATATATTAGATATTGGTTTTTCATGTTTTGTGTGTGTGTGTGTGTGTGTGTGTGTGTGTTGAATTAGTCTAAAGAATTGACTAATGAGGTTGGTTAAATGTTAATTTTGATATATATTTTTTTGGCAAATAGTGTTTGAAGAAGGATGATGACACTTTATCTTATCAAATTATCTTCTATATTTAATAATATGCTTCACTTTAAGCAACATTACAAGGCATGGACTTTGAAGGCATCACAGAGAAGAAATCAAAGTGTTTGTTGAGTGATAACTCCCTACAAAAGTAGCCACTTGATATATAAGAACCCTAACCCTAACCCTAACCCTAAAAAGCTCCACACCTTCCAAACTACAGCTCCATAAATAAACTCCACTTACCTTCCTCTCTCTCTCTCTCTCTCTCTCTCTCTCTCTCTCTCTCTCTCTCCCTTCATACAAAGGGAAGAGATGCTTGATAGAAGTTAGGGTACCCTAAAGTTATATATCTTTCTCTCCTTCATACAATGGAAGGAAGATGTTGAAGAGAGCTGGTTATATACATCTTTCCTTAGTTTTCTCAAGTTTAGAACTATCCATGATAATATATATATATAGAGAGAGAGAGAGAGAGAAAGAGAGAGAGGTTTGTGTAAGTATTATGGTTTTGCATAGGAGAGGTGGAAGATGAATGCAATATATATTGATGATGAACAAATTAAGGTATGATTATTTTTTGATGGAGTTGGAGGTATTGGCGTGCCTCAACCTGATCCCATGGTTGGACATATTCAATATATATAATTTTTTATATATATTTATTTATAGGTAGATACACAACCATGTTATTGGATTGAGCCGCGTCAATATCTCCTTCTATTCCAACACTTCTTCTCCTTTCTTCTTTCATTCATTGATACTTCATTTTATGATTTTTTTTTTCTCTTCTTCTTGTTGTTGTTCTTGTAATTAATTATGTCTTCCGCAAACTATTTGGGTTTTTTTTTCTTAAAAAAATTTTAAAAAAAAACTCTGTTGTTCCAGGCTGCATGTTTTCTAAACAAGGAGGAAAACTGTTTTCTTGGGGTTTGCCTGAATAAAGAAACAAAAACTTTTTGTCATTTCAAATCTTTTAAATAAATGTACAAATTTAATTTTGAAGTTTGGTGCAGTAAAAGTTAAAACTATCTCTGTTGTCTTCTTCATTTTCAAGAGTAAAATTATGGTCAGATGAATTTATAGTTCCATATCAATTAATTTAAAATATATATATATAAATTTGAATATATAAGCCTGAATTTTTTTTTATTATGTTTGGTTTATACCTGACAATCATAATATGCTTTAAAAACAAATGCTATAATAAAGCAGCAATTTTCAGTTATCAATGAACCAGCAAATTCTGTTGCTGCATTGTTACTTTCTGAGTTTGAATTCCAGGTTTGCAAAATTCAACACAAACATTTCTGGAAAAATCAATTGCAATAAATATCTGTTGGACAAAGTTTTTATTAATTGTACAGCACATGACCAGGATTTTGATGAAGTCATTGAATTAACATGAAACTGGAATCACAGTCATCGCAAGACATACGATTACAAAATTGCATGATCATAGCTAATCTCCAACAATTCCATTTTTTTTTCCTTTCCTTTTTTCTTTTTGTTCTCTCTTCTGTAAAATTTAAATCTGGGACAAATGACGGGACTGCCGGTGTTGGTGCTGGAGAATCCTTCTTGAAGCTTTCAGATGCATTGTAACATTCTTTGGAAGAAGAAGAAGAAGAAGACTCTCAGGACTGAATCTAAGTTGCAAGGACATGATCGATGGAATTGGAATCTAGATGGAGAATTTGCCATCAGGATAACAATCCGACAAATCTCTTGGATATGAACCCAGTACACGAAGAAATGTCGCAAACTCCTGCAAAGTCATTGCATCACATCAGATTCAGTTCTATTACCAAAGAAATTCAATCAAAATGAAGGGTGCTTAGCTGTAGCTATGTGTCTCAGTTTTTGTGTGTGTGTGTGTGTGGGTGTGCGTTCACAGCAAGATGCAGCTAACTAAGGCTTCTTATCAGTTTGTTTATGAGTTTTTATTTGGGTATAAACAAGTCACACAATTTCACAATGTCGTATGATCTGATAACTCAAGGGCGACAAAAACAAGAAGCTGAAACACAATGTATTTAGCCGAAAAGGAAGATTATTGACCTGCAGGTGCGACAAAGCATTTTGAGCACGAGGTTCTGCCATTGATGCTTCAAAGTCAACATAGAAAAGGTAGTCGAAGTACCTATGATCAGATATCAGTTAATAAGACAGCAAAGATAAATTTATTGATAAGAAACTTACCCTTTGCTGAAGAAAATATATGCATTGTAAAAAAAATAAACAGAGCATTAAACTCTTCATACTTGGCAGTTCCATGGTTCAAACCATCGACAACTCTTAAAGGGCGCTTCCTTTGAGGTCTACTTTCAATCTGCAGTAGCATGATAAAAAAGATCTCGACTTAAGAACAATCAAAGGTGCGTCTACTGACAAACTGAAGAATAAAATGAAGATATGATCAACCTTTAACAAACTGATATCTCTCAAAGAAAACACTGCTAAAGCTTTAAAAAGTACTCCCGGACCTTCATCAAGAGTGAAGACAACACTGGTCTGCAAAAGAAAGTGTCAGTACTTCCTTCAGAGTTGATTGAAAAGTTATAATTCTAGATCTCATGCTAAAGAACCTTATAAGGCCTGTCGGTTCCTGGAATTATAGGTTCTCTAGCCAACACCAGGAAACGAGTGATATTGTGAGAGAAATCCTGCACAACCATATGTAAAGATAGAGACACATGTTGAGAATGTGAATGATGGAACATCTCATAAAATGAGAGCAGTTGAGAAATTAATTGCCTGCATGTTTTCTTCAATTATATTAAGCCCATATAATTCTGCAGCACGAGCACTCGCAATTGCTCCAGCATCCCTTAGATTATTAGAGGCTACAAACTGGTGTAGACTACTCAAAGGTGAGAAAATGGAAGCAGGATTAATAAATGTCAATACAACAAAGTTGATGTTATAGGGAATCCACCTGTGCAGCACCAGCAGTGTCATCTACGTTTTGTCGAATGACTCCTAGCTTGGTGAGTTTAAACTCACATTGAGCAAGTGCCTGCAAATGATGAGATACTGATAAAAACTTTGAACCAAGACAGTTTGATTATCTAGTAAGAAAGAGAAGGATTAACATTTGGATGGCTTAAAACTCGTTTTATCTCCTCCTTCCTCACTCCTGGCATTGTCATAAGACAGTGATCGACAGCTAGCTGTACTTCACCTACAATGTGCAGCCTATGACACAGCAGCAAGTCGTGGTTCCTGTGAATGCTTCCACCCAACGAATTCTCAATAGGAAGAACAGCTTTATCAACTACCCACAGTTCAACGGCCTGCAAGTAGACATAAACATACGCTCATGCAACATGTTGCTGATTGGTCGACTACAATATCCAAAATGATATGAACAGATTAAACCTTGAATGCAACTTCACACTGTTCACAGGGAATAGTTTCACACATCGGGTAGGCTTTGAGAGCAGCTTCTTCACTGAATGCCCCTGGTACTCCCTGCAGCCATTAATTAAATTAGTATATGGAATATGGCTTACCAAATACAAAAAAAAAAAAACACAAATATAATACTTGCTATAAGCATGGCCATCGTGAAAAGAATGCCACTATCAGAACATAACTAATACCTGATATGCCACCCGAACATTAGACCCCTGGCTAGAAGACATGAGATCAAGGGCGGATAATGGTTCTGCAATTGCAAAGTTGAATGATCAACATGAGAAAAGCTTACTGTGCACTATTTTTTTTATAAGAAACAAATATTGAAAAAAAAAAAAGATAAGTTCAGGACAAGCAACATTAATCAAGAAATTCCAGTTAGTTTCAGCGAATTCCTAGACTTTGGTACAATGACCTGCAGTTTTTCAGGGGGAAAATCCTAATCTTAGTAATGGAAAATCAATATTAAATTTGCAGCAACTTCATCATGTGAAGTACAAAAGATGCACAATAATACAGCTTAAATGACCATTCAAGTGAGAAAAGAAGAATAGTGATTTTTGACACCAATTAAACGAACTATTTTTGACATGGAAATAACATGTATGGAAAGTCCAAATAGGGAATTACATTCCTAAAATATCAGTGCTAAAGAGAGTCATCAATTTTCCACCACTGAATATAGCCTAGAGCTGGTAAATTAACAGGACCAAAGTGTCTCATGTAATTTTTCTGACAAGGCTCATAAAAGATATGCCCAAGAATTATAATCAGATTTGCAGATAGAACTTATTCAATTATCATCCCAAGGGAAAAAAAAAGCGGCTTGCTTATTCAAACCAAAAGCTTAAGCTAATCAGATGAGTGACCCAAGCTTAGATATTAAGATTCATATTTAACAACTTCGCCGATATGGGACTAATATTTACTCTAAAATGCCCCTTAATATGTGATAGTGTATTTTTTTACTAGCCACATTGTAAACAATGCAAATCAGATATTTATTTGGGCACGATTCAACCCCAAAACTTTAAGCACTATAGCCATATCTCCCAACTTATCCAATACGGAATAATTAATTACTCCGACAATTAGATTCATTTCTTTACTAATTATGAAAGATTACATCCTATAGTAGATTAGAAAACTTTCGAGCATGCACAGTAAGGAATATGGTCCCACCTTATTCCCTCCTGAGCCCCGACCATATTTACCTTTCAAACTTGGAAAATATGGATCATGTACAATGCCACTGTCATGAACCAAATAAGCACCAAACATGACTTCAGAGTTGGGACCATTTAGGCGGCCCTCCATACATAATTGCTGAATTAGAATTTTCAAGCAGTTATGGAAACACAGTTGCAAATGTTATACATAGGACGCAAGAACCATAAATTCAAGAATGGCAACAGTAAAGGAATTTGCTAAAAGACTTGACATTGATGGATGGACGAGACACATGTAATTCTCTGAAAGGACTAAAATCAAAAAGCTTTTTTAGTTTTGTCGCTATCTCAACATTTTTTTGATTTTCTACAAACAGCTTTTCCCCAGTAGAGTTTCCAGCTAATTAGGTTTTGTCGCTCTTATGTCAAAATCATTTTGGGTCGCATTTTATAATTTGAAGAAAAATTGAATGTCGAGGTTCAAGGTGGGCAGAGTTATTATCTATATATATAGACACAAGGGTTTCTTTATGCAAAAAATGTATTCAAGGAGATTGATCATCTATGTACATGTTAAACATATAATTTTTTCCAATTTAGATAGATTAGAATTGTCAACATAGGTTTTTTGTTTTTTAATATGGGCAGTTTGTCATGACATATAACAACAACTTGACATCAATTATGAACATATAATCAACCCACCCTTGAGTAAGATGACTATTTACCATTTGATAGATGACTATTGTCTTACAAATTAAAAGGCATCAACATAAACACCTCACCGGCCTAATTTTATTTAAACTAAATCCAAAAATCTTAATTGAACTGAGAGCATTGTCCAATGATCCAGAAAAGAAAAAAAAAAACAGATGCAGATGCAGATGCAGATTCACTCAACCCATTCACTATCTTATGAAAGACTTGAAACATAAACATCATTTGTTGGGTTTGGCCATACAGAAAAATTACAGACATAAACATTAAACACCATAAGGCTACAAGAAAAAAATAACGAGTAACAGGACAAGTAGGAAAGTGCCGCATAACAAATGGAAAGAAATCATAGGCATAACACGGGAACAGATTCATAAAATTCCATAGGGTATGAGTTTTCAACAAACAAGTTAGATCTTGCAGAGTATCACAAATGAATATCAGGTTCTTTTGTCAAGGCTTCTTGGTAACAAACAATATTATTGTCCTGGCACTTAGAAGGAAAGTCCTGGCATAAAGAAAATGACATAAGTTTGTATCATTTATCACAAGCAATGCCATGTTCCAGAAAATTAACATTGAGATGTATTAGTTGGTTTGTTTTTTTTTAATATTCTGTTGGTAAAAGATGACCATAAATATCTGCACGAAATGAGGTCCAGAGGATACAAAGATTAAGATCTAAACAATCTCCCACAATTTTGAAACACTTGCAGAGACAAACACTAGAATTATCATATTTGTTAGTTAAATGGGCTGGCATAGTTCATGGTCTGTTGAAGGCGTAATGCACCAAATTTAGTAGGATGTTTAAATTACATAAAGTTATAAACAGCATCTTTAGGTACATAATGTTGAAAATTATTCAAGTGTAAACTAAATCCATAGTTGTTGTTTCATAAAAGGATGGCTTTATAACCAGACAATATGCAACGATCAAGCTCAACATGTCTAATGTCTGTCTGACATTTAGGATCGGGTGGGGGAAAACCAGATGCGCTTTTGTTAGATAACATTATGTGTTCACTTAATTCATGATAAATTAACTGAAAGACTCGCTCATCAGATATATGCCTCTAGAATATAGATACATGCATTTGGTGTTTCCCAAATAAAACCCTTGAAAAATGCAGCAAGAAATGGATAACACATTCCACATGAATCATCAATGAGATATAGGGAAGGCAGCATGAACAATATGGCCATTTAGACATTTCTAAGAAAGCACTAAATCATATAAAACAGCACAATGAGAGATTCAAGATGATGATTTACAAGTTATAACGTGCATCGACATGCAAATAAACAGCAATTCGCTTGAATTCTTCATCATAACCAATATGACCGTGCCAAAGGATTAGGATCAAAACACACCGCACAAATCATTCACTCAATTCATACAATCTAAAAACTACTCTAATAACAACTCATATTTCAATCTACAGTTATCTAAAACACCAGAACTAAAAATCATCACTTACGCTACTTCGGATTAAAGGAGATCAAACCATGAAAAGTTAATTAAAAAAAAAAAAACAAAATAAAAAAGGAGAAAACTTTACCATATTATCACCAGCATGTCCTAATCCAACCCACAAAATGGAATTCATAAATCAAAAGCGCGATAAATATATATCACCCAAAAGAAGAAGAAAAAGCATAGAACTGAACAAAGAACCCACTTGGTAGAAAATTCAATTCCCTGTTCCACTTCCGAGGCTCCAAAGAGTCCGCATTCGTGGTGACCCGATCCAGCTCCGCAGCAGAGATCGGCACGATCGCAGTCTCATCTCCCACCAACTTCAAGCGAGCTTTCTGACCACCATTCCTCCCCCCAACCCACTTCAAACTCAAAGGACAAGCAGCAGCATTCAAGCTCCGTCCACCGCCTCCAAGATCCCACCTTTCCAAGCCAAACAGCCCGTCAATGGACTTGGAAGTCCCAACAGCCATGAGAGACGTCATTAATGAATCAGAGAGCGGCCTGGTAGAGCAGGTGGTGGGTGGAACGAAGAAGAAGAAGAGGAGAAGGCAGAGCGGAGGAGGGCAGTGTGTTTGTTTTGAATCGAAACAGTGGCCATTGGTCGGCGGAGCTTCCCATTCCTTCCAACTTCCCTTAAATTTTTGCTCAATAACAAGATATTCAGAAATCATCTCAATGTAAATCTACTGCATTGTCTTGAAATAGTAACTGGATAAATTTTTAAAATAATAATAATAATAATAATTTTTTTTTCTTTTTTTCTCATTTTTAATGAAATAAAATTAAATTCAAATGAGAGAATTATTATGGGAGTTAGCGCTCAATCGCTCTATATATTTATTAAAGTGAGGTGTTGGTGAAAAGTTTTTTTTCTTTTGGTTGAGAGGATCTCCTAAAAAAATAAGACAAACCAGAGATTAATAATAAAAAACACAGGCCAGCAGATCTGGCCATCTCTTCTAGCCATCGGGGGGTCGGTCATTGTCACTGTGGAACAGGGACAGCCCAGGATTCCGTCTGCCAAAATTGGCCAAAGAGCTGTGGTGAAGAGATTTGATCAGTAGATGGTGTGAAAATGAGAGGGCATTTGCAACTACCAAAGATTGCGTTTGGTTTGATTAGATGAAGATTGAGAATAGGAATGACAAACAAATGGCTTGAATTTGGATATAATTTGGTTGTTGTTGTTGCTCTCTTTTCTTGTGTAGTTAAGACATTCATTCAAGTGATGTCCAAATCAACACTCTCAAAAAAAAAAAAAGAAAGAAGTTTTCAGGATTACAAGCCAGATAGGTTGCATAAATATGAACGAATATGTAACTCTATTTGATTTGTACCTGACATACCAACAATCTCTTGGGCTATTAATACCAAATTCTTTACATAGAGTGTTTATTTTGGAAAAAACGCGAGATTGAACTCTAAAATTTATGTAACATGAGAATATAGACATTTGTTGAGCTTGTTTTACATCTATGTAGATTTTTGATTTCCCTTAAATGATAGGGGTTTGTTGTCTATTTGTGCAAAAAAAAAATACATCTAACATCATATCATACCAAGAGTAACATCGATAAAATGGGAAGATTAAATCTATTAATAGTCCACACATTCGCTTATTAGTTTTAGTGAAGAACTTCTTGACTACAACTCAAATAAAATAAGTAGAAATACATATGTCATTGCCTAAACTTTCTTTCAAACATGTCAGCGATACCCCCTTCAAACATGAGTAGGAGACTGACGGTGGATTTCATCAAGAGTTTTTGGCCTTTGGTGAAAGAGTTGAGTTTTTCTTGACTTAAATATAGCTCAAACTTCAGTCAAAAGAACTATGATATTTTCCTATGCTTTTTCCTCTTCAGATCAAGAGAGCACCGGGCTAGGATAATGGTGAGCGGAACTATTTAAAAGGTCTGGAGACGGAGATGACAACCTGCAGCAATAAAATGAGCTCTAATGATGAATGACTCGAATTATCCTTGAAAGCAAGAAAAACATGCATACACAAGATGAGGACCCTCAGTTATCATGTTACAAGTAATCGTCTCCCGTGAATACTTTGCTGTCAACTTTACAATGTTTAAAGTGGCTCATGAATGTTTATTGTCTCAAGAGTCATTCGTAGGCCGTACAGGTCCTCATGAGAATTAAATCAGAGGATTGCATGAACTAAAAATATTAATACACCGATGATTGTCCCTTAGCGAGTCATAAATGCCAGATGACAAAACAAATGATAATAATAGCAAACCAAATGATTAATTAGCAGAATTGGACTATTGATCCACCTTTGATAGGTTGTTACCTCCATTTTTGTGGTTGTCCCTAAACTATATTTCCGACTTCTTATTAGCTCTTGATGGATCATCAGATACAGTAAGCTATGACTTTCCATTTTCTAAAAAAGTAAAGGATTGTGCCATTCACTATGTCCTTAGATAGCAGCTCATAGGATTTCTGAGAAGACTTCAATGGTCAGTGGTGTTTTATTTGGTGCATGAAAATCATGCCGACTAAACAAAAAAGTTTTTTACTATTGTACATTGAATGTCTATTTCTACAAAGCTTGAATTAAAGCACAAGCATTAACTAGATCAATTTGATAAATAAAAGAGATTCAACACCATCATCCCTCTAAAATATAGACGGACAAGGTGGAGACCGCTCACCAATTTGAGTAAATCAATGCATGCCATAGCAAATTTATAACTTTCGATACCAATTGAAACTAAGTTTTTATCATAGGTAATTAGGCAATTTCTTTTTCAGTCTTTCACCCATTGGTTTCCTTGAACAATATACCAGGAGCCTATAAAAGGTAGACATCAATCAATGGGTGTTTTTTGCATACACAAGTACTCGAACTAGAAACTACTTGCTTAAGTGACTCAAACCTCTACTTCTTGAACCAACTTAGAAATCCTAACATAATTTAACTTCCTCATTCTAGGAAAAGTAAAAAAATGGAAAATTATACAAATAGAGTAATAAACATTGATTAAACTAAATGCACTATCCAACACTGAACTTCATAGAACACACCATGCATGTGATGAGGTGGTCTAAAGCCAAAGTAAACGCATGCATTCTGTAAAAAAAATCCATGATCGTAGATAATAACTGAAATTAAATTTCCTCAAACCATGATAGGAGAATTCAACCACAAAATTTCAGCTTTGAATCTCCGTTGAGACAAATTCCAGCATACAATGGAATCGTATACTATTGGATCAAATAAAAGCCAAAAATTTGCAATTTTAATAGATACTGACCCTTCTATAACAAGAAAAAAAATTGAAAAACAAGTATGGATTCGTATAGATAAGCGCAATTACCTGCCAAGCAGAGACAAGAAATCAAGCTTTTCACATTCTTGATACCGAGGTCTTCATCAACAGGGTGTGTGTTGGAGTTGAGGGTTTGAAGATGTAGACAAAGTGCAGTGCTGTGGAAGTAGACAACGAGGGTTTCCCACTCTCCAACGGTCCCCGCTTCTCGCGGCGGTGCTAGTCGGTGCAATGAGGAAGAGATCGGCGACGGTGATGTCAAGATCCGGCGGAGGAGATGGACAAGAGAGAGAGAGGCGCTGAGAACGGCAGGGTTAGATGGGAGGATGTGCGAGTTGGGCCGATAATTGGGTAGTGGGCCTGCCTCAGATCGTTGCAATCCATATTGTTACATTCGAAAGGGCGAATATATATATATATAAGTCCGAACTCTAGACCTTTATCTTTGTCCAATTGTGAAAGTTTTTTTTTGGATAAAGGTCCAATTGTGAAAGTGAAACGAGAGAAAATGCTCTCTGTTTTCCTCCAGTACTTCTGTTTTTATTTTTATTTTTACATATTGTGCTTTTTAGTCCACATACCGACGAGTTGATTAATTAAAATAACCAAAAAGAAATATATTGTGCATAAAGGTTATTGAATATTTCTATAGATATGTTAAAAGTTTTGAAAATTACATGATAGTTACAATATTTATGCACTCTAAACCTTTAAAAAAAAATAAAAAAAATGGTAAAATGAAAATAAAAAATAAATATATAATAATCAAAGTAGAAATTTTATTAATTACAAAAATATTGATATTGATTACTAGAGGGTAGAAAACATATTTTAAATGCACTCCGTGTGTACCACTTTAATGACGAGCAATCTAACCCCTGGCACATAGTCCAGGTCCTGGTGGCAAACCTTCGTATATTTTACAAATTAGGTTTTGTGTAAGCAAATTTCCAATACATACAAAATATGTGAATTTAAGAACTTGATTTGAGATTTAATATATATATATATATACAGATATTTATTAGAGCAGGATGCGGCACAAGACAAGGGTAAAGCAAGAAATGCATGCACTAAATAATCCAAACTCATGCGTGCTAAATGCATCAGTATGTATGGGAACCCATATTTCGGGTACAAGATAGAATTTGATCCCACTTCCCACATGGTTTTCCTTGGAATAAGTTATTAATTGCAGTTACTGAAAATGAGATGTCTATCAAAGAAAATATTCCTGAACTTAGATCCGAATTCGGTAAATTCACGCTTTTCTATTCTTATATGTATCCCCAAAAACATCCTATTTTCATTTCATCATTCTACAAATAAATAGAAAGCAGAACCACATGAATGCAATGATTACGGTATGAAGAATGTGAGGGTGGCCTGATATTAAGGCAGCTTTCCAGCCTAAAGACATGGCCAATTAGGCCAACTTGTTCACTTCCAACTGCTTTTACAGAAATGGATACAGCAACCTGTGCTACTTTTGATTTACTGTGCATACAAACAAATCATTCATGCAAATTGACTCTGTTAATGGGCATGGATTAGTCTAGACTTTGGGTGAATCTCTAATTGCATTTTTTAGTACAAGATTAGAGGCACTAGCAAGATTTGTTCTTCAACTTCTCATTTCATACAGTAATAATCCAGGGACCATTTATCTGCTTTTTTGGAATTTATTCAGATGTTTCATATAAGTAAACAAAAATTATCAACACAGATCAGTTGTTCGTAGTTATGATAAAAGTTAATAAGCAATCACTCCAAAATATAGGTGCATTGGAACATGATCAGAAGGTCTCTCAGAAGCCAAAAGGTAATGATCACCTGAACGAGAACTCAACAAATTCCAGGCATGTTGTTCCAAGAGCAAGTGCCAATGGTCCAGGTCTGCTCCGTCTGGGTGCCGGACAAGGGTGAGCCTAACGGTTGCATGTCAAGCCAGACATCATCGTCGGTTGCAGCTGATGATGGCCCATTGGACATCTCACCACTGTCATTGTACTGTTCAGGGATTGCTGGAGATAGTGGCAGTGGGGCTGTTGGAATCATGTCGAGCAGCGTTGATATGTCTCCATGCACCTGACTGATCTCATCATTTAATTCTCTCTTGATTCCGATTTCGGCTTCAAAGGATAATGGTGGTGCTGTAGAAAACAAATATTAATCAACATGTTGACAGGAACACTAAAATGCTAATGGTAATCTATACAAGTGTGTCCCCCCTGAGAAATAACAGGGGAAAAGTAATTTTTGGCTCTTCTGGTATAGAACAATAACAAAGAAATCCAGACCGTAAAGAGAAGATCAATATTCATAAAGAGGAGTTGCATTCTTCTTCATAATCTAAATTAACACACTGTTGAGGAGGAGCACACTAATAAGATGCAAAATGAATAAATACCCAATGATGAGTGAAAACAAAGTTTGCTTAAATTTGTATAATATGAGACGCAATGAATTTTTAAAAACACAAGAAGAATAAGTAAACTACAGAAACAACACAAGAAACCCAGAAAACCAGAAGAATCCAGCAAGACACTAGTAGTTTCTGATAGCATGAAGCGTTAGAAGCAGCACATTCAGCCTAACTTTGCAAAAGACTGTTAGAATACACCAACTATTAACTATGGTAGTTCATAGATGGAAACAAATAACATTACATAAAAGACAAGGAAAACCCACCAAGACTTGATGATTGCAAAAATCATTACATGTAATAATTTCTACCAAAATTTGCGAGTGGTTTTCAGAATTCAGACTTTTACAATAGCAATCCATTAATTGCAAGTAGAAACAGAGTGGGCACAAAAAATAAAAAATAACAAAAATAAAAAGAAGATCTAGCAAGACGGTTGAAGTTTCTTACAGCAAGAAGCATTAAATGAGACAAATTCTGCCCAAATTTGCGAGTGCTATTAAGAACTAAAAAAAAATAATCAAGACTAGCAACTCGTAGATGGAAAACACAAAGATCGTAGATTTTTTTAATAAGAAAAAAAAACCCCGTCTAGAATCCAACAGAACACCTTGCAGTTTGTGATGGAAAGAAGCATTCAATGAAACAGACTTTGCTTAAATCTGGAGCAAGTCTTCAGACAACTAATAAAGGCAAAGCACAGATGGCATATAGAAATAAGGTAAGAAATATAATAAAAACATGCACGCTTGAAGTTCTGACAACGAGAAGCATTAAATGGGACAGATTCTGCCTAAATTTGCAGGAGTTATTCAGAATTTGGACTGTTAACAATGTCAGTTCATGGCAACATACAAACAACAGGGAATTAAAAATAAATAAACAAATAAACACATAAGAATATGAAGTACAAGTACAATTACTTGTAATTTCTTGAAATTCTTTGTTTTTTTAATCTTCTTCTAATCATTAGCAAATAATACAGAGCTATTAAGAGGAAACCAAGTGAG
This sequence comes from Dioscorea dumetorum, assembly GCA_902712375.1. Classification (NCBI taxonomy): domain Eukaryota; kingdom Viridiplantae; phylum Streptophyta; class Magnoliopsida; order Dioscoreales; family Dioscoreaceae; genus Dioscorea; species Dioscorea dumetorum. Next base: position 52,868 of record CACTHL010000277.1, read on the forward strand.
TGGAGAAATTTCTCAAAGGAAATAATAAGGAAAAGTAGTATTAAAGAAAGCTCAAGACGAGAAGGCATCAAAAGGAGATGAACAAGAAGACGAACCAAAAATTTAAAGAGAGAAGGGATAATTACTCACGGACATCACCGCAATGAAGTTCGCTCATGCACAGGGGTTGATCGTCCGGTGGCCGCGGTGGCGGCGAGCTGAGGAAGTCACCGCAGTGACGATCCCCAAGACGCTGTGCCTCCTCGAGCAGGGCGTCCAGCAGGCCGCTATTCGTTAATGCCGGCGCTGGCGCCGGCAAAACCCCGGGATCGGGGAACACTTGGTTTGAAGGGAGCTCCATCTTGATCGACAGAGGAATCTGGGGGCTTATCTGGAAGGACGAGCCCGACCCCTCGCCCTTGTCCCGGTACCTCGGGATCGGCGAGAGCCGCGAAGCCACCGAATTGGTGCTGAATGTGAGCATCCGGGGCTGCGGTGGAGGGAAACTCACTGGATCGGAGAAGGAGAAAGGCGATGGCGGTGGCAGCGACGCGTTGATGAATCTTGGCTGGTATTGTACCTCCGGCGGGTAGAGCGGGAGGCCGGCGCGTTGCCTGCGCTTGATCCTGGTGTTCCAATAGTTCTTGATCTCGTTGTCCGTCCTTCCGGGGAGCTGCAACCATATGAGAACAAAGAGATCAGATGATTGGTTCGCGCAATGGAGATGAAGGAATAGGACGAGAGAAGTACGTGGGCGGCCATTTGAGCCCATTTGTTGCCGAGCTGAGCATGAAGGCGAAGGATGAGGAGCTCCTCTTCCGGAGAGAATGCGCCCTTCTTCAGATTAGGACGAAGGTGGTTGGCCCATCGGAGACGGCAGCTCTTGCCGCAGCGGGAGAGGCCGCTGTTGCGCTGAACGGCGTTCCAGTTACCCTCACCATGCTCGCGGACGTACTCTGCCAACACGGCATCCTCCGCCGCTGTCCATGGACCTTTCTTCAACTCCCCATCTCCTCCTAATTCTCGCCCTCTCCTCTTCTCCTTCATCCCCCTCCCTCCTCTCTCTTTCTCTCTCTCTCTCTCTCTCTTTAGGACTCTCTCTCTAATATCATGTCTTGATCACGATCTCAGAAGCTCTGGAGTTCTCTCTAATGGCGATTGAGACGGAGAATAGGGCGCTGGTTCTTGATTTCAATGGCCGAGTGCTGAACGTTTGGGTTTAGAGAGAGGAGAGAAAAAGAGAGGGAGAGGAAGAGGGAGAGAGGAGGGAGGAGGTGGTGGGGCCCGTGGAAGATGGGGCCCACATCGTTGGTAAAGTTTTTTCATTGAGATTTATAATTATTAACTATATATTTTTAAAGTTTTTTTACTTTTTTACTTTCTTTTTTTTAACTCGTAGGCCCTCTTGAAGTTTGGAATTCGTTAGCAGACCCCTGCATTGGAGCAGTGTGAAAAAGGAAAAGTGCGGCTAATGATATTTTTTAGAAGGGTGGAAAATGTAAAAAAAGTTTTTTTTTTTTTTTTGGTTTTATTTTGTTGGAAACTTATAAATTTTTAAAATTGTGGATTTTAAATTGCTTTTGTTTTGTGGGTGGTGGGGAGTTGAGATAGGTCCGGGCATTACTCGCATGATTTGTGGATGAGGGATTATTTCAGGGATTTGAGACTTGTTCTACGAAAGAGGAAGAAAGATTAAAATTAAAAAAAAAAAAAAAAGAGAATTTTATGAGAGAATCCTGGAAATTAAATAATGAAGTTTTTATAACATGAAATAAAGGAAATCAATTTAATTGAGAAAAGGTTAAAAGAAAGGATTTGAGGATGGAGGGCCATGCTTTGACTCCAAGGGGGGAGTTTGTCCTGTTACAACCCTTCGGTATATATATATATATATATATATATATATATATGCTTTTGAATGGGACCCGCCAATGAAAACCCCAACCTAAGGACCCACACAAATTAAATTCCGTAAAAGTAAATGAACTAAAAAAAGAGTTTACACTGGATACAAGCATTCATCTTCGATTTCACAGTAACAGTATTATTAACCAAAAAAAAAAAAACAAAAATTGATAAGCAATCACTAATTTACCTGAGATATTGAACCCAAGTTCAAAGCAGGTATCATCTTCTTCATGCCTGAAAAAGCAGAGAACAGTTCATAAGATCAAGAACACATCTGCCAGAATAAGCAGTGAACATGAATCCATTTGCTGATGGACAGAGTTACTCATTCAGTAGTAACATTGACTCCATCATATTAAACAAAAAATAAAAATATACATAACACCATGACGTAGATAGTGTAATGAGGGCATCTTGCAACCGAATACTTTTCCAGAAAGAAGCTTCAACAAAAGCATGGATAACCTTTCCTAATCTGATGTACAATGCTCTCTTTAAAACCAAAACCTCTCTAGTTTCTACAATCTGAATTCATAGGAATATCTCTAGTTTGAATAAGTACTGCTTTCATGTTGCCAAAACCCAATTTCCACACAACAATTCCAAAAACTGCATTTATAACGTTCGAATGGGTGGCAGAATTTTGAACTCGAGCTAATAATATAAACCCACCAGCCAATCTGAGTAAATGAGAATACCTCATATTGTCATTGTATTTGAAGGCTTTCTTGGCAATAAAAATCACAAGACATCCATCCAGAAACCCTTCATCCAAAATGAGGCCGCCTTGCAATTCTGTATTTTACTCCCAGAAGAGTGAGCAAGGTAATCTAAATAACTCCAACTCAAATTCTGTATCTTGAACCCCCTTTGTAAACAATACAAATATCTTTCCAGAACTCTTCTATAATTGCTAGCAGATTTCTTAAAGCTTGTTGCTGTCCTAAACTACCAGGAGCCATGGGATGCCCATGATCATAAAGGTAATAACATCAGAAACACCATCTGCACTCAAAGCTGCAAAGCTAAGTCTGGTTGCTGGGAATCCATTAAAATGCTTGATGACTGGCGACCCGGGGATCCAGGCGGCTGACAACTGATGTTGAGGTCTGGAGGGAGCATGTCGCTTCTCTGTCTCTGCTGCACATGTGGAGCTAAACATTGCCAATGGGCCTGGCCACTTTGTCTTGATGAATCATTACTGAGTAACTGAGGAAATAAGACAAACCCTTGATTTTTAACATGCGATTCTTCATTAACAACTTGGATCGGCTGTGGCAAGACTTGAGACACCTGACATGTCTTTTGGTCCTCATGAACTCCAGTCCTGGCCGTAGGCAATTTCCACAAAGAATTGTGAAGAGGAGCAGGCTCAACTTGGCTTTTAGAATATCTGCCAATATCAATTGACTTGTGTTCTGCTGGAGCTCCAATCGACATCCATGCCTGAGCAGCAACCGCAGCTGCACTTGCATTTTCCCTTCTTGGTTGTTGATGAGGTGAGCAGACCTGCTTCAGTGTATGACTGCCAACATTTGCAGTATGACCACCAACATTTGCATTTGATTGGTAGAAAATCTTTCCAGGTAAGCCCATTATTCTACAAGTATCATCAATGGGTTGCTCCTGAGAACCACGTGCACGGCCATTATTTGCTACCTTGAATTGCTGATTGGAAATGATACCCAAAGACGCATTCAACCTGTCAATATCAAACTTCTCTGTGGCATTACCACCATTAAATCCTCTGAGGTCCATTCCCCGAATAGCATTTCCACACTCAGGTTTTCTCATTTCTTCTTGTTTTAGATTGTCAGGTTGCCTGTGATTACTGTTTCTCAAAATCGTCTCGAACGATCTAGAAGTTGCAGCTTCAGAACAGCTTAAAGGCCTTTGAAGAGCTGCTTCAGTGGTAATGACAGAAGTGGAGTTAGATGGTTGGAGATGTTCACCAAGATTGGCAGAAGCCTGAGGCAAATCAACAGTGAATCGATCCTTCTGCTTTTGCAACATAGCAAAAGTAATGCTGGGTTTGGTTTCTGATGCAACACCAAACCACCCCCGTTTCCCTCCCATAGTTTCTCGGCAAGATGTCCCTTCCTTTGGCTGATTAGATGAACCATTGCACTGATCACTAACTATATGAGTTTTGTGACCAAGCTGAACATCCTTCAAGCCACTTGTCCGTGTGTCTTTTGTCCTACCTTCATTCTCCCTATGCTTTTTTAACTTGGAACTATGCCCCAGCTGCGTAATATGGCTTTCAAAAGAGAGAATAGGAGTTGGAAGTGGTTCATACTCCCCAACCCATCCGGGACCAAACTTGACACCACCAGGTAACGCTTTCTCAATTTTCTCAGAGGCAATTTTCCAGGCAACAGGCCCAAGGTGACCAGCAAAGCGTGCCAGACTCCTTGCATATGAATACTCTACATAATCTCCAACCTGATACAAAAAGAAAATTGAAATTCAGATAAGAAAAAATTTGCATTAAAATCTATGAAAGATGTGATTATTCATTACAAACCACAGTCAACTGCTTTGCCTCGCTCCCAAAAACAGTAAAAGTTAAGTCTGCTTCGACCACTTGCTCTTCTGTGTTTGCACTGTAAGTAGCACGGCGATTTTCATCAACTATCAGTGGCTTTCGTCCATTCTTGCAGGGAGAACTCTTGGCCGACACTGTAAACAATGAATCAGATTCAACCACTGGCTCTTCCTTAAGTGTGCAATCGTTTGCACCATGATTTTCATCAACCAGAAGTACTTTTGTCCCATGCTGTGTTGGGGAACACCTTGCTGATACAGAAATGCATAAATCAACACAACATTAAATAAACCCATTCAAGCAAGAAAAGTAGGAAAAGGAGGGAGGGAATCCGGATGTGGGACAAAATGAGAAAATAATATTATTATTTAAAACTGATCATCATGCAGTGCAGCTATAGATACATGCTAAGGACATCCGCTAGATCTTTAGTCCTAAAGCTTTCAACAAAAGGTCCTTGCTAAGCCAAGGGTCTGATCCAGGAGTTTCAACTAAGATGCCTAGTCAGAGAGCACATTGTTTCCACGCAGGCCGTATGATAAACCAATATACCATTTCACTATAATGACAACTGACTTCATCACTCAAAAGATCACTTGTTGAAATATTGGTGCTTAGTTCCAACCAAGCCATTAATCATTCAAACAACCAAACAAAATCAGTTCCACTATTTGCACACTTTTGATGCAAAGATTCTTCTCATGATCTGAGAAAAACGTAGGCCAATGTCATGGTAGAATTTCATAAAGAAAACATCTCTCTCAATCTAAACAAGATTAAATTCTTGACAAAAGCCATGTATCACATTGCGCTACAATAAAAACAAGCCATAATGTTGTAACACACCTGAAACTTCATCTGCCTTATCTGACTTGCTCTCAACCAGGGGTGGAGTCCTATCAAGACTTCGGTTAACAATGGTAGATCTCTTAGACTCATTAATTTGGGCTGTTTTCATCACACTCACGGTATCCTGCATTAATGGAAGAGTTGCGCCAGAGGAATTGTCTGAGCCTAATCTTTCCTTCAAAGTGATACAGACAGGCTTCTTAATCAGTTTCTTCTCAATGAAGCCACTATTCACTTTCTCTTCATAGTTCCTCTCAGTTGCAAAAGGAGCAGGAGCAACAAAAGTTTGCATCTTGTGAGCACCATCAGATCTAAGCATCTGAAATTTCTTTCTAGCCATCTCTTGGATAGAGCGTGCCTGTTGCAAAATAAGGCAAAGATTAATATTGAAAGAAACAGACCATCACAATGGTATCACTTGCAAATGAAGAAAATGGAGATAGATGTAAAACATACCTGTCTAAAATAAATGGTATCTGGAGCATTATATTGCATAGCATTACTACAAATTAGGAAGACGTCATCCTGCATTCAAGACCAATTGTCAAAGGATATATATGTCATTATATGTTCAGAAGAATAAGGCTATCAATTATGCATTTCACAAGTGAGAAAAAGGAAATCAAACACCACGAGCCATGAGTGCAGGATTAAAGAAATTGACAGAACCAAAGATGTAGTGAAGGGTTCACATGTTGTAATTAAGATGGAAGAAGAGAAAATTAACTAAGTGATGCTACATTTGATATCAAAATTTAGTGCAACTACATCCTTCTCAATTCTTTATAGGATAAGATGGGTACTGTGATCTATACCATGCAAACATTCCAAATACCAAAAATTTAGTTTTTAGTGTTGAACATAGCTCCTAAAGTTGGCGAGGGCAGGCCCTTAATTACTAGGGCAACCCACTTCAAGATCACACATCCAACAAGAATCAGTAAAAAAAAGGCCTAGGCAGAAGATATTCGTCAACTCATTAAGTGAGGGCTGTGCAGCAAACCAGCAGTCACTGTTCCTTATTTATCTGCATTATGAAAGATTTTACTACCCAACAGTTTTGACAGCACAGATTATCAAAGAGAGTGAAACAGATAAAGTGCCAGTCCATAAATGGAAATAAATGACACCACACCTCGCTGAAGGACCATATACTAGATCTCATTAAGAACAAGAAACATTTCTTCCATTCAAATATGTTTTATTATTATAATTTGCATTGAAGAACTTAAATGTGAACCAACTGATTCTTATTCCAATTCAGGCAACAAAATTAACAAAGGCACGTAGCCCTTCATGACAAGAGGCTGATGATAGCATCCTGCGTATATACTACCTTGAGGAACCAGCCACAGATAGCAACCAAATAATCCATTGAAGACTTAAATAATTAGCTAAAACAAAAACTCATATTCAGATTCCAACCTCAAATTGTTCAAAGCATCGGTAGGCATTCCTAGCAAGCTTCTTCCTTACTGTCCCAAAGTCCATTGGATGCTCAATCACATCATGATAATCAGGGAGCTGCAAAACAAAACAACCAACACAAAATCACAATGAACACACCCTTCAAAACTCACCAACAACTCCACACTTCCCTACAGACCTCATCAGGATCAACAGGCTCTGCAAAAACTCCATAAGTGTCCTTCCTGCCACAACACACAAACCAAAAAAAAATCCATCTTTCAACACAAAGCACATTTCAAAGCAGCAAAAGATCAATAAAGGCAAAGACCAACGCCACATACTTCTGAAGCTTATCAAGGACCATTTCCAATATCTTATGATCCGGCAACTGAGTTCCCATGCTCAAGCCACTACAAACACCTAAAAAAAGCATTAATAACAGCATAAGCACCAGCATTCGTTTCAAATTCCTAACAAAAAACCAATGCAGAAGCTTAAAAAAAACCAAAACCTTGAACTCGGTCCTTAGGTTTTACGCTCAGATTTTTCATTCTCTCCTGCGAAGAAGCAAACAAAACACGGATAAGGCACGAAGCAAAAGCTGAAATTTCTGAAAATCATCCAAGCCAGAGAAGCTGAAGATACCTCACGACGACTGGATCCACCGGAACACTCGATTCTCCGCTTCTTTAGCGGCTTGACCTCATCCTCCTCTTCATCATCATCCACGAAAGAAGCCGAGGACGGCGAGGAGGGCGTAGAAGCGGGATCAGAGGAGGACGAGTTACCTGGTGAGTCGGAAAAGCGAGGAGGGTTTCGAAGTGGAACGTGGGGAAGTTTGACAACGAGCTTGAGCTTTCTCTTGCCTCGCTCCTCCTCATCACCGGAGCTCGAGTTGATGAAGTCATCGGGGATAGGGATTCGACGGCGGCGGGGTCGGAGGGTGCGCCGGGAAGATGGCGGCGGTGGCTGGAGATCCCGGCGATGTCGTCGGCTCTTCTTCTTACCCGCCGACTTTCCCATCATCTCTCCTCTCTCTCTCTCTCTCTTTTTTGGGTTTTGTTTTGTTTTGTTTTTATTTTAACCTTTTTTTAATTAAATTTATTTGGAGCAATGGACAGCCAACTACTGCCTCTGCTGCCGCAGCTACGACTATTGTTCCTTTTTCTCATTTTATTTATTTATTTATTTATTTTAACAAAATTATATTTCTTGAATTTAAGATAAAAGAATATTTAAAATTTTTAACTCTTTCCCACTCTCTCTCTCTATATCATTGTACCATTCCGTTTCATTCTCTCTCTATGATTTTGTGTTTTCTACTTTCCAATCTACGCCTGCATCATTGACTGCCGGGGTTGATTTTTATTTTTTATTTTTTTGGGCTTCTTTGACGAGTATACCCTTCTGCAATTTATAATTATATCCATACCCCTCTTGAAATCAATGTTCTTATGAATGCTTATAATTACGGCTTATTAATTATATGTCATTTATTACCCACTTAATCTGGATTAAAGAAGTTAAAATTTCATTTCATTTTCTCTGATGGATGGCCCACCTCTGTCAAGTTTTCTAAAATTCTCCTTTACTTTAAAGAGCAAACCATTAAAAAAGAAAGAGAGCTGAAACATGAACAAGAACAAAATTACTTTCTTCGATAATACTATGAAGAGGATTATTATGTTTTAAACTGAAGAAAAAGGGAGAGTGGATTTCATCATAAACATTTTTTATTTTCAGAAAGTGAAAGAGAACAAATATTTAATTATCTCATTATTCAAACAAGATACATCCAATAACTTCTCCCATATTTTCTATCCAAACTCATGGAATAATATATATATAAAGATCTCCTTGAATAAACAGAGAAACCAAGCAACCTCTTAGCTCCAACTTTATACAAACATCTAAACAAGCACTTCAGAAAGCAAAAGAATAAGAGATAGAATGAAGAAATGATATGGTGTGTGAGTGATAAAGCCTGACACAGCTTGGAGCATGCTGGTGTTTGGGCAGACTAGGACAGAGAATAGATGAAATGATGGAGAGAATCAGTAGCAAACCAAATTGGTCCACTGGACTGAAGATGTCTCAATTCATCCCTGGAAGGCATTAACATTAATCCACTCATTTCAAACTGAAAATAACTGCATATTAATGTTTGCAAGAAGTAGATCACCTACATGCTCTTAAAAGAAAAAAGAGATGACAATTATAACTAAGGAGGTTTGAAAGGGGGGATGAAAAAAGTACCCGTCACAGTCTAATGCAGCAGGTTTGGGGACCTAGGATGATGTGTGGTGGATGAGTTTACAATCAAAAGCATCCAAACACATGTTGAGGGACCCTGCTATGATAGACTAACTTCTTGTTGTTTATCAAGAAATGTCATGGAAGAGAACAAAAGAAAGAATTGACAAAGAGGTACCTTTTCCAACACCCGTTTCTCATCAAGGATTTCTGTCAATGGTGCACCAGCTGATTGTATTCCTACTGAGAATAAACATTCAGCGATGACAAGAAGTTAGTGTTAGCCTGCATGCAAAAACAGTCGATTGTTTTTCATGAAAAAGAGTGGTGGTGCTTTTTGCATATACAGAGAGAGAGATCAACACTGATTCACCTGATTTGAGGAAAAGCTTATTTGTCTCCATCAGGCCGGCAATTCAGATACAAGACACAGATCTAACATGTACTATACTTTGACAGAATCCACAAATATGAAGCTATACGTCATATACGTCAACATTCAATACACACTATGATTTTAATTGATGACCTATATAGTCACAATCATAAAAGAGCAAAATTATAAGAAACACAATTTTGTATATGAAATCGTAGCAAGGATACTATAAAGATAAAATAGAAGTGGTTCCAAGTTTCAATATGAGAAATTATTCAACATAAACAATATGGTCCCCACATAATTGGGTGTTTCAAAGATGCATACTCAAAAATGGTCTGATTCTGTAGCATAGATCAGGAAATTTTAAACGTAAACAATCAGGGTACTGCACTGCTGCTTGCACAACAGACTTCTTTAGTTCGAGGGTCTATTTGGTAACTGAGACAAGCTTTGATGCTGCTGAATATTGGGTGTACAATGATGACAGGACCCACTGGATTTATGAAAAAAAGAAAGCAAATGCTAGGACCACACTTGTTGCTAGAGATTCAAACATGTCTCAATTACTTTATTAATTCTTCAAATCATTAATGAAATAAGAATCTAGGTCTAGCAATTCCAAGGTTGTTATGTTTGACCTATTCTTATGCAAGACGCGAGAGAATGGATATATAATGAATGCAATCTCCAAATGTCCATCATATGCTAACCATCAAAAGTGTCCTTCCTTCTCACAGGTCTTTGATAACTGGAGAGCTGACAACTTACTATATTTCAACGTAGTGGGCAAAATTCCTCAAGTCCTTAGTGCGCACACTTCAAAAAAATGCATTCTAAAGATCCCACTATCATAAGTATACATCTGATTGGTATGTACACAAGCAGACCCGAGATAATAGTGAAGTATTAAAGCATACTTGAAGAGAATCATAACCACAGAGATGAAGAAGCATTTCTCTTATAGCTCTCTTTTTCCACTGTTTATCATAATCCAATCATATTGTCCTACTTATTTTCATCAATATTTCTGTAGACTTTATATTGACAATATCCCAACCAAAACTTAAAAGGCTTGGTTTATGCAAAAAAGATTTTGCAGTTTGAATACTTCTACAATAGTTTGGATTTTCTATCTTTTCTTATAGTAGGCATGAGGAGCAAACTGCATGGCCTCTAAAAGGGGATTTTTTTTTTTCCCACAATCATTTTTTCCATTGAAAAGGCGTCAAATTATCAAACCTTCCCTATCTGATAGATTTTTCATAAGTAATAATTACTCACTGCATCAACATTTTATTAGCACTCCACAACATAAAAGAATAGCACAAAATGGTAAATCTGAGCTTGAGAAAATAACTACCAAATTGAAAAGAAGGAGAACACATATTTGCAGCCTAAATATATATCCAAATTCATCTTGAAAAGTTGAGTAAAGGATATTCATGACGTGGATGATAAATGCTATCTTACATTAGGCTTAGATTTAGTCAGGGGCACATAATGCACATCAATAAAAATCCAACTATAAAAACTACCAATGCACACCCAAGATGATACAGTTATTTCCAGTGAGACAAATTGATCAGAATTACTTGTTTCACAAACAAGATCTAAATTTATTTGAGCATATGAGGCTTAACAAATTATCCTAAACTAGCACTATGATGTTAATATTATGGCCTAGGTCACTATGTTTGCACAAAGGAACCATCTTTCCTCAGAAGTCCCAAGTAGGATTACAAACAAAAGATGAGGCAAGGGCTTGAAGACATATAACAGTAACCAAATCTCAAGGAACACCAAATTTTCAAGATGAATGCAAAAAACAATATATATACATCTTATAATGAAAAGTAAAAGACTTTCCATATAATTCCACAGATTGCTCAACCCAATGGGAGAGTTCACAGACTTCACAGGAAACTCAAGAACACTACATGTGATGCACCTCCATGGAGCTATGAATCAAGTAACAGCACTTTGTTTTCAAGTTGGAACTATAAAGAAACCTATTTCATACTGCAGATGAGAAGCTATTCCCCCCCCCATTATCAATTTCTCTAATTTACAGCTTTTGTGTGAAGAGCAGAATGCATGCCAAGAATTTACCTGCAAAGCAGGGCATGGACGAATGGCAGGTATCCAACACCAATCTGATCCAAGGAGCAGCTTCCTTCACGCCATCTCATTCTCAATAATCATCACAGCATCTCCCTAATGAAGTCAAGGTTGAGAGTATCACGAACAATAAGAAATAAGCCAAGCATCAGAACAACCAAAATCCCAGACGACATTATCCTCTGTTCCAACTCCCTGGGGAGCTTCCTCCCTCCTCTGGCAGCCTCAACGAGCAACAAGGCCAAGGACCCTCCATCGAGGGCTGGCAAAGGCAGAAGGTTTATCACCGCGAGGTTCAGATTAATAACAGCAGCGAATTGAAACAACCCATCCGAGCTCGACTTGGCCACCTCTGCTCCCACCGCAATGATCGCCACCGGACCAGAGACCTTGCTCGCAGACTGCGAGAAGTTGAGGAAGGTCTGCTTCAACCCATCCACGACAACAGTAGCAAGTCCCCAGAACTCCTTGCTGGCGAGCCTTGTCGCTTCCGCAAGATCCCTGGCCCGGAGTTTCGAGACACTATAATTAGGGGAGAGCTGGACCCCGATTCTCCCAGTGCCATCCGAACTCTCGTCGGGGATTACTTTAAGAACCATAGGCACTGAACCCGCACCATCGCGCAGCACCTTTAGCGGCACACTCTTTTTCGGGCTCATCTTAATGACATCGACGAGCTCCGAGACGGAGGGCGAAGAGGGGAAGGCAATGTTTTCAACGCCAAGAATAACATCACCAGGGCGAAGTCCATCGCGAGCAGCAGCGGAGCCAGAACGGACCTCGGGGACAAGAACCCCAGGGAGAGGCTGCTGGACGGGGAGGCCAACGGAGATGACCTCGGAGAAGATGATCAGGTAAGCGAACAAGAGGTTAGCAGCAACACCGGCGGAGACGACAAGGAGACGGTCGGGGATGGGACGGTTCTTAAGGAGATCAGCGTCATCAGGGGGGATGCCGCTGTCGGGGTCATCATCGGGGAATCCAACGAAACCGCCGAGAGGGAAGGCACGGAGGGAGTACTCGACGCCGCCGGAGACGAAGCGGGCGAGGACGGGACCGAAGCCGATGGCAAACTTGCTAACGTGGATGCCCTGGAGGGAGGCGGCGAGGAAGTGGCCGAGTTCGTGAACGACGATAATGGCGGCGAGGACGGCGGAGGCTTCGATGACGGAGGGAGCAGAGTCGAGGGCGGAGAGGAGGTGGGAGGCGCGGGGGCGGAGGAGGAGGATACGGTGGTGGCGCCGGCGGTGGCGACGCCGGCGAGTGGGGAAGAGCAAGGGGCGGAGGAGACAAGGAGCCGAGGGTTTGAAAAGGAGGGAGTGGTGAGGGTTCGGGATCGGGCGCGATAAACGAATGCTTATCATCGTTGCGAGGCTCACAGCCATGGAGATGCTAGTGTTGATCTCTCTCTCTCTCTCTCTCTCTCTCTCTCACTATGGATATTGGATAATGGAGCACTGCGTTAACGGGTCTGACTAGGATCCGGTTTAAGAATTAGATCCGGATCCGTTATTTATTAACAGTTCTATTTTTTTAATAAAAATTAATCAAGATCTAAATCAGTACCAATTGTTTATACATCTCACGTTTTAAAAACCCTGTAGAAATTCTGTTCACATGTCTTTGCGCGCATGTTCATCTATTTTGTCATTACAAAGTTCTTTTAAAAAAAACTATTTCTAGGGCTATACACATAATTTTAAACCAACAATCTTTTTTTTCTCCAAAAAAACAGACCTAACTCATATTAGATAATGAAATGTTAAACGGGCAAACAATTAAGACATTTGATTTCCATAAAAGAGATTTGAGTTCAGCTACCTCCTCATGCTACACAAAGTGTGCATATCACGAGGACTCTCTTGTTTCACATTTTATATTATTTACATGCACGCACACACATATATATATAAAGATAATAGAGGAAGGCAAACATTAAGAACACTAGAAAACTAGTTATAGTTCACATAGCATCCTTACAATCCAGTTGCATGGCATCAGAGTCATGCAATTATTTCCCCCTAAACATTACCAGTAGGAGATGCACTTCCATATTATCACAGCCCAAGCTCTCTCAGGAAATCCAAGTTATCAACAAGTACCTGAGAAGACAAGAACGAACCACATTTTTAGCTTAAAAACAGGCTTTAATTTGCAGGTAATATGTGCAGTTTATAATATCATACATTTAATGATGATTACTAACTTGTTAATAATCTTAACCATGTGTCAGCAGAGAAAAACTTATTCTTTCTGGAGACAAGTGGCTGCTGAACCAGACAATTAACATAATCTTATATTTTATTGATGAACTTAATCAAGAAAAGAGCTGTAAACATAAATGACAAATATATTTCTGCGGGAGTAATCAGTTGTCAATTTGTCTTTCAGTGCCATTTTGCGATATTGAAGGCAAATGAAAATGCTTACAACTTTTCAACCATCTGGATCAAGAAAGGAGGTGATTTTGGTGTTAAGTCCTGGAATCGGTCCTGGTTGTCGGGTAATTTTCCCACCTAGGTCCTTGGTAACCAATTCAACAGCTGCAGCGCTTTTGTAGACATCTTCAGTGCTAATAGCAAGCTGGAAAAAATGCCCAACAAATCAGATAAACGAAGACTAGCGGTTGCGAGTAAAAGCAGATTAGAAAGTAAACAGACCTGTGCATAAGCATTCCCCTTGGTGTACTCTGTAACACCATAGTTGTATGTCAACTCTAGAACAGTTGTTTCATATTCATCAGCATAACCCATCATGGCAAGTGTGTACTGTTGAACAGAAGCATGGATGGGTTTCATTCCAACCATTTGAGAATCATTTCAGATCAAAACATTTTATGAAACAGACCCGAAATACAGTTTTACAGGCATGACAGAATTTTACCTTGTGAGTGGGATTATCTATTGTCCTCAATAGCTTCATCCCACAAGCCTGGGTATAGATACATGCACCCAAAAAAAATAAAAGTTTCAGAACAGATTATATCTTAATCAAGTGATTATCAAACCAAATGAATTTTAAACCACATATACAACCAAGTAGAATATATTTTTGGAGCCACTAGAACAAAAAATTCAAGATGCAACAAACATTTACTTTGGGTTAGGCAATACAATCAACTGCTTTTCAAAAATATGTTTGAAAAAAGTTCAAAAATTCCAGACTGCTTAGTTAAAAGTAAAACCCTAGAAGAACATATGCCAAGAATAAAGCACCCATCTCACAAGGGGAGGGCCACAAATTATTCATCTTACTAGACTTTGTAATAGATGGCAGAGTCATGGTTGTGAAGAATGTAATTCATATAACCAAAGTGCCTTCTCACATGTTTCACTTAAGCACAATGGAAAGATGGTTAATGTTCTGCTATTAAGTAATCATGTAGTAGTGATATTTTAATAAACTCAAGAGTATCTTCAAAGAGGTCCATTTTCCCATGTAAAATGAACAAACCATTCTTTATGATTTATATGTTCTGTGAGTAGCATTCATATGCATTGGCATACTCTTCATAATAGGAGTTATAGTGGCTGATGAACTCCAAGTTGCAGGATCAAATGCTTCTACAAAATGTAAGAGGATATGTGCCACTTAAGTTGATGATATTGTACCTTTTCATAGAACTTGATGGAACGATCCAAATCACCTACACGAAGCATGACTTGGCAGAGAGGTTCAGGTGTTGGGCCCCTTTGAATAAGCTCAAAGAGATAGCCATCAGGATCTTGTGCAAAAGCAATAACTGTCGTCCCTCCTTTAACAGGACCAGGTTCACGAGTGATCTTCCCACCTTTGGCCTTGATGTTCTCAGCCAATTTATAAACCTGAAGTAAAAAATATATAGGATTATAAATACTACTAACATATAGATAAGCACAACTTTAGATGGGTGAAACTACACATACATCTTCACTTGCAATTGCAAAATGCCCAAACCCTGTGCCAATGTCATATTTATCAACTCCATAGTCTGTTGATTAACAAAAGAAAACTGTAAACATTAGAGGATGCGCAATCACAATAACAATAATAAACCAGATGCAAGCATCAACAAACCTATATACCTATAGCTGCTACAAAGCAGTTAAGTAAATGTGTCAAGGTGCGAAACCTGAAGACACTATGTTTATGACAGAAATATTTTTTTGATGCATAGTATCATGGTTTCATCAAGAGAAAGCACAAACAATAACAAAAGTAAAAGCTGAACCAGCAAGCAAGGGCACAAAAGAAAAGAAAAAGAAAGCAAAGCTAGATAGAAAGCAAGAAACGCACTATATGTCAGTTCCAATACAAAATGAGAATCTTCTGGCCCAAAACCAAGGAAAGCATTTGAATATTTCTCTTCCGGAACATCTCGTTTCCTCAAAAGTTGCATCCCAAAGCATTCAGTATAAAATCTGATGACAACAATGCCAACAAATAGAAAACAATTAACCCAAATTTTTAAAATGGATAAGTTAGCAAAAGATATATATTAAAAAACATTGCAAGCAAGCATACTTTATGGTGCGGTCCATATCACCAACACGGTAAACAGCATGCAGGAATCTGCGCTTATCCTTTTGAACCCATTCAAGCACATTTTCACTGTCCGGAACGGTCTTGGCTTCAGCTTCAGATGCCATACTAAATCCTTCCTGTTCAAATGGCATTACCAAGATAAAAAGAGCCTAGAATACAAACTCCATACTCATAGAAAGAACATATTGCTAAAACCAAGAGATGTTGAAGGAGAGGAAAAAACAATAACTTGATCGAAATAACACATCCTGCAAGAAATTCGACTCAACAGTACACAAAGCCGCAAAAGGATCCACCTTGATAGGTAAACAGCTAGTTTTAACAACAACAGCAGCATCACAACGCTGAACTAGGTCTAACAAAACACAAAGCACTGATGAATAACCTGAAATTGTGGAAGTAGGAAAACAATGCATATTAAAAATCCTTTCAAAGAAGGAAATCTATTGTGTTACAGTAAAACGATCAAGAAAAAAGAATGGATATGAAAATCAAAGAAAGCATTTCAAGGAACTTTTCTTCACGTTTTCTTTCTATTTTCCTCCATTTCCCCTCAATCCAAACACACCCTTTCCAATTAAACAATTCTTTCAACATTTAGGTAAAGAAATTCACTTCGATCTTTCAAATTATCTGCAAAACTAACAAAAGATCAGGAAAAGAAGCATGGGATCACCCAAACTTCAATCTTTGGTTCCATCATGAATTCAAGACACATAAAAAATGAATAATTTCTAATAAACATCCCAAAATCCTTCGTGGAATTCATCATATCAATGAATAAAAAGCCGATTATCAAAGAAATGATGGAAATTTTCTCGTACCTATGAGGCCGCTGCCCTGTGCTTGGAGTGTTCGAGAAAAACCTTCAGCCTGTGCAATATTTATGTGAAATTTGAGGAATTTTACTCCTTAACCCTCAAACATATGATATATATATATATATAAAATATTAGTTCCTTGAGATAAGCCAGAGACTAAACAAATAATTTATAATTTTATAAGGGGTTGATATGTAAACTATTCACTGTCAGTGCATCGTCACCCAGGAAAGAAACCCCGAATAGGGACCATATCTTTTGAGCTATACACACCGTCCATCTAAAAGTGAATCAGGATGATGGAATCTGATAAAAAGTTGAAAAAAAAAAAAAAACAGACATAGACTTCCACTATTCAGAATCCATCTGGGTGGACCTTTCTTTTTTATTTTTTTATTTTTCATAAATATGGACAAATAATGTTTCAAGGACGTATATAAATTTTTATAACATTATTTTTTTTGCTTTTATATTATTTAGAATAGCAATTGTGCCAACTGTTTGCATGAAAATTTTTAAATTAATAAAAACACATGCTCTCTCTCTCTCTCTCTCTCTCTCTCTCTCTCTCTGTGTTAGTAGTTGTTAATTATTAATTAAGTATACTGTGCCTGATGGTTAACTTGGGTGGGATGAGGAACTTCAATCAGCCCATAAGCCCCAAAAAAGCTAAGCAAGGCCCAGTGGACCACATGGCCCATCTCTATTCGCACATCTACATTTCACTGAATTTTTTTCCTTTTTTTATTATTTCCTCGTAATAGTCTAATAATACTTGCCCGCATATGAAAAATAAGGACAAAACAATCAAATGTCTCTAATTCAAAACTTATTGGAAGCAATGATAATAATGGGTCACTTTGGTTGTAGGTACGGGCCCGTAACTCAAACAACTCACTCCTTGTTGAAAGTGTGTAAACCGCATGATCAATTCTCGGTCCGTGCGCCATATGCCCCCGATACTTGTCACTTTTATAAAAAAAAAATATATTTAATAAAATGAAGTTTAATGTTGCAAGTGAATGATCAGATGTTCAAATCTTATCTCACATGGTGAAGGTTATAAATAGTTTCGCTTATACATTTTGTCCGATATCAAATTATATATATATTTGCATCAATTCAAATAAATAAATTTGGTACAATGTCTCATTAATCTGCATTAATTAACTGTTACATCACACTCAATGAGCAATAATTAAAACACAAATCTCTATGCTTTTTCTTTGTGATCAAACATATATAACATACTTCATCTCTAAAAATAATGATATATAATCATAAAAAAAAAAATCAAGCTTAAATAGCACTTAGCTGCATTGCATTGATAGGAAAAACCAGAGGAGGAGCTCCATTAACGGCAGTAGATGCAAGCAATGCAGCAGCAATCTCTGTAGGATGATAAGGATCCCAAAATATATACTTTTTCCTATCTGAACAATAACTAGACAATGGAATACAAGCCAGCTTGGCATTCATGTTCCCCAGTCCACAACATGCAGCCTTTGTTTCAGTAAAACCTGTCACCATTAATTAACATCACAAACAAAACTTAATTAATTAACTTCTCTCACTCTGCAGTTAAAAATAAAAAAAAAAAAGAATCAGAAACTAAATCTTAATTTCAATGTGTATATATATATGTGTACCATAAGATGCAGGATTCTGAATGCATTGCAACAGTGAAGAGGATGCATCAAAGAATGAGAAACTGAAACCAGTCAAGCTTGATTTCAATTGACTCAAAAGAGATGATGCTCCTGTGGTGTACTGAATTGAGAGGTTATCTGTTACTGAATTGCAGTCTTTTGTTTTGCTCTTTGCTCTTTGTGATGGACAGCAGCCGATCGGTCCCGTACCGACAAACAGAAACTTCCTCGCACCGAGATTATACAATGCCTGTCATTCATCAATTCGATCATTCATATTAGATGCAAACCAAACATATTATCTGCAACCGATTCAACCAAATCACATATATAAACAAATTAAATATATGTGTACTTGAAGTTGGCCTTGCAAAGTGGAGACCATGGATTGAGCATACTGTTGAGGAGTGAGATTTGTTTTGTCAGGATCATAAGCAAAAGATATCATTACTTCCAATGACAAAAGTGAAGATGGATTTGGAAAGATGGTTTTCTGCTTCTGTGCTTCCAAGTTGTTGTGCCAAAGTTGTGAACACTGATGAGTAGTAGTTTATCTGCTGGTTGAATGAGAGGCAATGATCCTGAAAAAATATTTGGTTAATTAATTAACTCATTAGATTAAATGTTGTTAATAAATTTTTGATGTAATTAAAGAGTTAATAATTACTTGGTTTGTGGAGTCAAAGACACCAGCACCTCCAGAAGCAAAGTTGAGACCATTTAAGAAAGCTTGTGTTTTGTTGGCATTGGATTTTATGCTGAGATATGGAGGTGGAGATGGTAGTCCAAGATAATCAGCTGCCATAAATAAAAAATTAATGTCTTTTTTTGGTTAAATGAATGAAAATTTATATTTAATTAAATTAAAAAGGGGAAATTAAAGTATAGGGATAAAGTATAAAGTGAGAGAATAGAATAATTAATTTCTTCCCACTTTTATTTGATGGAACATTTATATTCTACGCGTTATTATTATTCTAATCTTTCCACGTACACAACCACTTAATATTATCTTATTATTATTTTAATAGATTAAGTTTCAGATTTTGTACATATTATATATGTGTCCATAGCTTTGACCTCAAACTAAAATATTGATAAATAGTTCCAAAGCAATGGCTTCCACAAAGATCTAATTAATATATGGATACATGTGAGGGAGATCTTCGGAGAAGGTTAAAAAGTCAAAGACTAGCCATCCTTCATAATTTTTCTTTTTCTATAATTGTAGCAAATAATAAGTAAAATTCTAACCTTGAGTTTGAAGTAGAACAAGAAAAGAAATAAAAACAGGTACAAAACAAGTTGGACTCATGCATGAAGAACACAACATCATTATTGTAACGTTAAAAGGAAAAAACACTAATTACATGCATGCAAGGTGGCAGAGTAATTAGTATATGTTATGCTCGCTAGTCCTTGTATTTCTATATATATATATACCATCATGTATTCAATGCCCACTACTATATATTACAGATATATACGTACACCTTTGACCTTAAGAAATAAGCATTCATAATACCAATCAAACTAATTAATGGCTTCTAAAAACAATCTATCAAATATTAATTCAAAGTCTACTATACCACTCCTTCACATAAAACGCTCCTCTTCTTCTCAAGATTTTCCATGTCTATGTTCTCACATCTAAACCAAGGATTAACAGACATGAAACACAAACATTAATTAGACTATATATACATAACATGCATCCATATATATATAATACCAAATGATTAAAAAAAAACAGAAAACAAAAAAGAAGACAGTCTTAATAAGAAACAAATATAAAAGAGAAAATTAATTAATACCAAGAAAATCAACAGAGTTGTTGCCATTGCTGAACCTGCCAGTGGGCTTGTGGCCTGGATAATCAATCCCATTGTGTGGGAAATCAGCTTTGAGAAGAGAAAAGGTGAGATGATTATTGTTTCCCACATCTGCAAGAGAATCCCCAAACACATACATTGCAGGACTTGACGCCTTTGCATGCCCATGCAACAATATCAAACATAACATCATCATCATCATCATCATCAAATAACCATCTCTCTCTCTCTCTCTCTCTCTCTCTCTCTCTCTCTCTCTATATATATATATATATATATATATATATATATATATATATATATATATATATTTAGAGATTTCTCAATGCTTGTTATCTTGGAAGAAAGCTATATATGGAGGTGGTTTTATAGAGAGAGATATGAATACAGATAGATATAAAGGCTAATTAAAAAGGAGTGAGAAGTGAGAACACAAAGGGGAGAGTAGAGAAGCCGTGTATATGTGCATGCATGTTCAAACAGTCAATATATGGGCTATAGAGAAAGTATCAAAAATTCTCCTTTTCACACACACACACATATACACACACACACACACATATATATATATATATATATATGAGAAGAAGATAGGGTTGAATAAAAGATATATAGAGTGAGTGATGGGGTAGAAAAGAATTAAGCAAGTTCTTTTCATGTGTATAGTTTCATGGCCATACATGATTTATTGATTTATTAATTTGAAAGATAATGAATGGAGATGAGCGGATGAGAATGCACCACCGAAGAAGTCCCATTTGTATGGGATGTTGATACATAGCATTATAGGAGAGAGAATGTAAATGAAGCATTTCTAGCTCAATGGCTGGCTTGGGTGTATGGACTCAAGTATTCTCAATGTCTGTATCCACTATGGGTACAGTCAAAACCCTGATTTCGACCTTCACAGCCACCAACCTTGACTTGGCCCTTTGCCGGAGGAGATACGCCATCGGATCTGATCTCCGATGCCCCAAAGGAAGGACATCAGCCCTTGGATGTTGTCTCCCAATAGTATTTTTTTTAATGTATTTTCTTCTACCGTTTTCTCATTAATAGGGACAGTGTTGTAAAATCACTCCTCGATCTTCTCTCCTCTATTATATGTGTACATAATAGAGACCTTCTTTTCATCTATATAAATACCTCTTGTATTTTTTTATACCTCTAAAGGATTTGATATGTAATTTTTCGATGTATTATTTTTATTTATATTTTTTTTGTAATTTAATTTTTGTACTTGTATTTTTTTTTTTGTTTAGTTTAATGTTATTGTGCTTTTTCCATTTTATTTTTAAATGTAAATGTGAATTTCATGGAAATTATATGTACATAATCAAGCTTGATATTATGATATTTATTGCTTGATATATGTAACGGTGTGATATAAGTTGAGATTTGTAAATATTAAAATAAAAGATTATGGGTGGTGCATGTAAGAGAATGATTGATATATATGCTGACTTAGTGGTTCATCATTAATAAATAGTGTGATATGACACTTTATAAATATATTTTGTTACGAGAATAATTGATATGTATTAATTAAAGAGGTGGACAAACTAAAACAAAAGGATTAGTGATTGATTTTGATGGCTTACTCCAATGGTCCACAATTCATGCATGAGCGAGAGACTTTGTGTGAAGTGTGATATATGATGGAAATTATATATACACAATGAATCTTGAGATTATTGTGAAATATTTATAAATATATTTTATATGAACAATAATATATGCTTAGAGTTATGAGAACTAAACCAAAATGTCAGAACAAACCATGAGTGGGTGAGCACAAGAAGAAATTAAATAGAAATGTTAGAGGCCGGTTATAGTAAAAATTAATTAGTCCATAGTCATCTAGTTATTTAAAAAATGATTTAAATTAAAATAAAATATAATCCGAATATAGGTTTGTGCTCTTTATTTGAGTTTTAATTTATAATATAGAGTGATTTAACAGAGAAGACAATGGCGGTGTTTCATATGGCATAAGATTTGACACACGATAGTAAATTTTTCTTATTATTATGTTTATTAATAAGCATTTACTGTTATTTAATATCAAAATATTGTAAATAATAATAATCTAATAAATATAAGCATAGCAAATATAAATGTATATGTATATTTATATTAGATATATTATATAAATAGTCCTTTAAAGGTTTACCTACATAAATCATCAAATACATTGTCTAGTTATAAATTAAATAGTAATTCATCTTGCTTATAATTAGCCTTTAAATAAACAATGACTTCTGTTTATATACAATATTAATTTATTGAGAATAAGAGAATCAATTTTATAAAAGTGAGATTTAAATTGTCATCATTTAAGACTGCCTTCTTTTGCACGGAGATGACAATATTGTTGATTTAAGTAGGGCCACAAATATGAGCGTTGAAAATTAAAACTTACGCAAAGACAATCATTATTGATTTCTTTTTTTAAAAAAAATTATTCAGAAAACCTAACTAGAAATCTTTACAATGAAGTTTTTAAATGAATAAATAATAGTTTTTTTTAAAAAAATAGATAAATTACATTATATTAAATGACACACAACACACAACCGACTCAAAAAAAAAAGACAAAAGAACGAAAACAAGAGTCATTTAATAAATAATAATATTATTTTATGTTCTTTGAAACAATATTTTGAATAAATTAAAAGGTTAGATCCATAATAAAGAAAACCTGAATTAATTGCCTCTTATTTTTATTTTAGATTACTTTTTTGAAATAAAATTATAAGAGATTACTTAGCATATATGAATGGACCATCAATCATTTCTGATTTTCTTTTTATCGAACCCTCAAATGTCCATGCATTTTTTAGATGTGATATACCATCCTAATAGATACCAAAACAGTAATCAATCACCGAAAAGAATGATACTGTAATCCAAACGAGCCTTTAATGTTATATTTAAATAAAATTATGATTATAATTAATTGAACATAATCATAATTAATTCACAAATATTCTGCTGATTTAAATTTATTGAAATTTTTTAAGGATTAAATCCATTACAAAAGGAAACATTCTCCTACAGCTAGACTTGGGTCTTAAGATTACCAAGAAAACTTATGTACATATATACATCAAAATCAAATTATAAAAAAATAAGAAAAGAAAAGCAATGAAGAGGCTGGAGCTTGATCCCTTCATATTTAATATGCAACCAAAAAGTTTACTGAATACTAGTTCTTAAAAGCATTTGCTTGTCTATTACTGAAGACTACCCTTACTATAAACGCTATAAAACCCCATGCTCATCATGAACATAAACTCCACAACATTAATCTCAATTATATATATATATTGTATTGGCAAGTATTGCAAAAGCTCTTGCACTCATTGCTCTCTTCTTCATCCCTGCTTGTCTATCTTGCAATGCAAGTGCTAGAACTCTAATAACCTTTAATGAAGTCATGAAAGAAGAAGAGAAAGGGTTCAAATGTGATCAAATTATCAATGGAAGCGCACCAATGGCTTTGAACAATGTTGATAATGTTCAAGACATGGACTCCTTTGTGCTTGGGAAACTAGAACATTATTAGCAGACATTGAGTTTGAAATACCTATGGGAGAAGTATTTATTAGTGATAACGACAATGGCGATGATGACGATGATGATGATGGCAATGACGGCTGAGTACTTGCTGGACGTGATGGTGATTGCATGGCCACACCTTGCATGAATCCATGTGTGGATGTTTCTTAAAGCTTTCTTTCTGCATGTGTTGACCTTCATAATCATGATTAATGTCTGTGTTTTGTTTGTTCTTTCTTGTATACCCTAAGCTATATATATATATATGTCACTCTTTAGAGCTTATGTATAAATTAATAATTATATATAAAAAGATTTCTCTTCATAAGTGTTTGTCTAATTCTGTTTATACATATGGAACATCTCATTGTGATTAATTGTATGCTCACTGTCACAAAATCAAACCCATAAAAATTTAGGAATTCAGAAACACTTCTTATTTTGTCAAACAATAGTCCAATCAGTTCCATCCAAAGCAGAAGGCACAGAGGATGGAGCAGGAGCACCACTCGATTTCGAATTCATTTTAGAAAACAAAGATGATCCTTTATCAAACAAATTCGACAACACATGTGATTGCTTCTCTCGTGAGTTCTTCTCATCCTTCACTGCCTTTCGATGCGACGGTGTCTGTCTATCTTTGCTGAGAAAGGTCACGCTAATTTTCTTGAATCGGTTCTTTGGTTGTTGATTTGAAAATATTTCATCAGATCGATCCGTGATCATAACAGCTTCTTCAGGATGGGTCATGATTTTCTCTACTGTTTCATATACCTAAAGAAACATTAAACATGATGTTCTTCGTTATTCACATTGTTCATGACTCACATTGTTCATGACGAGCTGATCAAATCGACACAAATATATAGCTTACCTTGCAGATATCAGCTATTTTTTTAGCTGCTGTGCCACTTTGATAAGTAGCGATCATGTAATCTTTGCAGTTGTAGAATAGTTCGGAGAAGTTACTGTCTACAGAGAGTGTAGCTTCTGCTATCAGAAAGCTCGAACAAAGCTGGAAGATAAATCGGAGGAGTTAAGAGTTCAGTTCTTGTGAACAGAATCAAGTATTCCAATTGCTAACACTTACAGCAGAGACAAAGAGTTGCTCAAAGAGCTCTGT
The DNA here is from genome assembly GCA_902712375.1 of Dioscorea dumetorum. Lineage (NCBI taxonomy): Eukaryota > Viridiplantae > Streptophyta > Magnoliopsida > Dioscoreales > Dioscoreaceae > Dioscorea > Dioscorea dumetorum. Next base: position 77,822 of record CACTHL010000277.1, read on the forward strand.
TGGGGAGATTTCCTCCAAGGTGGTTAAAATGCTTTCACTGCAAATCGAATTGCTGATATAGAACTTTCTTCAAACAATAAATCATCAAATAAGTTTTTTCCTTACACAGCTAAATCCTCATCGAAAAGTGGTGTTTGTCTAATGGCTGGCAATGGTTTTGCAGTTTCCCATAATTCCCGCCACAAATTACCTAAAAGATGATGAGAAATGTTCTTCTGGTCAAATAAGTGTCATAAATGTAAGGCGACAGTTATCAGATAGGATAATGTGATATGGAAATATATATTTTGGTCCATGAGCACATCATTTGTGTCATAAAAATAGAAAAATGGGCAAAATAAATGTACCTTCCTTCCGCATTCGTCTGCTTAGTCGACCTCTTCTGGATGATGAATCTTCTGCATCAGCTGAAACATTTGCCTCACCGTCTGAATCTTCAGTCCAATCTGGTGGAGAATACCATCTTACAAAGTCCTCTAGAACACATCCAGGGTTTGCAGCCTGCTCAGAGTCAAATGTAAAGCATGGCATGCATAGGGCACAATGTAATCCTCGAATCAGTAGGAAAACAAAATCATAGCTGAATCTGAGATTTCATAGAGATAATCCTCACTTACCTTGAACGCTTGCATATCGGAGAGAAGTTGAGAACACCCAGCACCAACACTGACAATACAAACAGCAATATATATTGTCAGCAGATCATAAAGAATGCTTCCAACTCGAACGTTAAGAGAATAGTCATAATAACATAAAGATATTGAAGACCTTATTTGCTAACTGTATAAAAACCGAATGCCACAGTAAGTACACCTACCTCCCAGTACGCAGCACAAATTCCTCTGTTTCTTTAATAAGTTCTTCTGTTAAAACCGGTCCCTCCTGCTCATCAATGGAGATATATGACCTAGACACCATTACTGAGAATCTAATGTAGAAACTTGCATCTTCAAACTGATGTGGCATACCTGAGTAACAGGAGAATATACTGCTTCGCCCGTCTCCAACATGGTCAGATTTTCGGATGGGTGATCAGCACCAAGTCTAAGAACATGATGACCTGAACTTGTTCTCGCATAAACCATCTGATTGGCCCCTGGGAGATAATTTGACCGATCACCATCTAGACTGGCTTCTTTCAGTACAAAATCCAATGATTTGGTGGCAAGAACTCTACGTTGATGCCTGGAAATACAACAATTTATGACCTGAAACTGTTGATGTAGAAAGCAAGAATTTAAATCCGGATTTCCCTCCAATGGAACATGAGGTATAGGCTTCCCTTCAGACCACAGCCTCCTCAGCTGCAGGTAACAATAACTCATCAGCCTTCACAGGTGAACATCAGAAAATCAATTGCCTTGGAAACATTAACTTGTAGGTGGCAAATTAATTCTTTATTAGAAAACTTATCCAATGTAAATTGAGATAACAGCCTGAAAGGTTGAAACTTCAGGATTAGAGACCTTAAAAAGCAACGATATCTCAGACTGAAATTTAAAACACACACAAGCTAGCCTCTTACTCTATCTGCATCCATATTCATCTGCTCTCTACCTTAGAAATTAAATAAAACCTAGAAAGATATGTTTAAAGCCATCAACTTACTTCTCCAACAACATAGACCCAAAAGGCTACCATCTTCTGCAGGGATTTAAAGCCCCCAACAAGCACTGAAAGTCGAACAACAAGGCTTTCAGGAGGAGCACTAAGGATATCCCTTGACAGATATGCCATAGGAAGGGTTTCTGAACAAGATGCAGTTTTCCCCCAAGGAATATGTTCCTCTGCGAATATCTTGTACAAGGATATTAAGCAGTGAAAAATAATACAAATTATTGCAGAGGATCCTGAAGTTAACTCACAGCACTCGAAATAGCAACCAGAAAGAGTCCCCACTAGAACATTTCCAAAACAAGCCTACCTGAATCAAACAATATTCGTGTCAGAGAGTGGAATTCCTCATCATGACAGCAGTCAGAATTTGACTTTTCATCCTTTTCACGACGAACTAATGCCTTCACAACAGAAAAGCCAAACCCCGCCTTATCTTTGTTGGGTAAAGGATCCACAGCTAATGATAAAATATCTTTTATGGACTTGTAATTCTGAGCACACCTGTATATGAAGAAACATTGCTCATAATGCACGGAGACACTTGCACGGTGCAAATTAAGAAAACTATTATGATGACAAGCTAATGAAAGGAGTAGAAAAAGGTGATAGCAATGAAAGATTAAATTTAACAATAGCAATCAAGCAAGTAATTAAATTTAAAACAAAGGTATTTGGAAATAAACCATGTGAATTTGAAATAGCAGTTACATCCCAAACTAGCTAAAAATCATATTCAACATATAAAACAAACTTGTTGTGGATATTTTATGACAGATGTAAGTCATCCAGAAGAAGAAAAAGGAAAGCATTTTAAATTACTTACGGTAAAGCACTAAGAAAAGACTGAAAAATAAACCACACTTACTCAAAGGCCACTGCCAGCTGCCCCAAAATAGTGGCCGGAATGACAGAGTACTTAATGCATTTGCCTGAATTATCCTCGTCTTTTGTGGTTTTTCTGTCTGTGGCCTAAAAATAAGAAGACACCCAACAATCAGAAAGAAGAGCATTGGGAAAAGGTATTGCAGCTGTCATGCAGAAACTTCAAAAGAACACCACTAGGTATTCCTAGTATATAAAATGCCATTAAACCCTACCCCAAGGACCATATATAGCCACACAGACAACCAAAATCTGATAATCATTCCCATTCTCGTTAAGTGTCATAACAAGTGATTTGTAGAACAGAACCAATTACAAAAAGCCCACAGAGCTACATACACACAGCATAGCCATCATATCTCATAAATTTATCATCATACTAAATACAATTGGCAAATCTAAGACGCATGAATTATAGCGTTCATTTAGTAACATCCAGTATATCTATAATTTAATGAATGAAGAGGAAAATGCTGTTCTTAATTTAACTAGAACAATACAAGAAACAAGTATTTTGTCATGGGAGAGAAATGCTCTGGTACATGGGCCTCAGTGGAATCCTTTTAGTTCCAAAGACCAACTCAAAACTAATAAATTCCTCGGCGAATGCCTGAGTTTTTCACCATTCGTCCACAAGCATTAGTTAAAGCTCTTAACTTTCACATTCTAAAATATCAACTAACAAGGAATCTATACAGGCAACCGAAAATTCAAATTAATTGCAAAAGAAATAAAACAGAGAAACAATATTCTAACTTATTCTTAGATTGCAGACAAGAAATACATGAAATAAATTTATGAATCCCCAAAAAAAGAACAAAATTTCCGTTCATATAAACCTCTTCAAGGACTTTGTTCGATTCGCCAGCTCCCACCATCTCTTGATCCGAAGCTATCCCCGGGCCCCTGTTGGATTGCGCATCCCTCTCTAAACGACAAACCATTCGAAAGGTAAAACAAAATCAATAAACACAATCAAAACAAGAAGCAAAATCCACAAAAAAAAAAAAAAAAATCCATGCAAAAAAACCTCGATCCACGGTGAGATCAGCTTTGATGTCGGAAAGGACCTTCTCGGCCTTGACCGCGGCAGAGTGGAAGGCGGTCTTGGCCCTCGAAACGAAGGAGAGAGAAGTCTCCATGGGATCTAAACAGATCGAAAATGGAGACAAATCGAAGAGAAAGCGAGAAGAGAAGCCAACCCGGAATCGAGAAAGAAGTCGAATAAGTAAAAAAAAAATAATCAAACAGTGGCTGAAGAAGTGACGTCGGCGCCGAGATTGAAAGTTTGTGTGCACGTTACCAAGCTGAAGTTTTACATATAACCCCTGCAACTTTTATATTACATTTTCACCCTCGTAAAAATTCCTATTCCCATCTTGATCATTTTTTAAGGGCATATATAAGTTGAAGCCCCTAAAATTATTGGGTTAAAAAAAACTCTGCTTCAAAACTATCCCCTCTTGTTTTTACTGTGGTAAAAATTCAATACGGAGACCAGGAGACCAACTACCTCTGATCTTGATCTAGATATCGAATTATTTTAAAAAAAATCTGAGATTGAATCCTATATAATCCATATAAAATAAAAACATAAATATTTGTTGAGTTTGCTCCGCAAGTCTCAACATCCTTTATATAGGATATTTTATAAGGAATATATGTTGAGAGCCATAGATTATTCTTCGTATCAGCCTTGTTTATAGTAGAGAATCACAAAGCGTGATTTGCACTGAGAATTAGAGAAGAAATAAACAAAGTCTACAATGGAAATATTCTACTTATATAATGATAAAGAGAAAAATATAAAAAAAAAGAGAAAAAGCTCGAGTTGAGCTCATAACAAGCAATGTTCTTGAGATGAAGAACAATGGACATTTTAGAGTGGCCTTGTTTTCCTCCCTGCTGCTCTGCCACAGAGAAGAGCATTCCTGGGGATTGGGTACTCATCTCTCCATGAATTTGATGGAGTGTAAACTCTCAGGTAAAATTGCTGTCCTAAGTATTGTCTCTCCCAGTTCTCTGATCTTATGTTCCACATTCCAACATTGTCCAATGCCATGTAAATTGCTGTCCATGATTTCGGGTACACCTGATGATCATATTTAATGAAATCAGCTCCGATGATTTCTCGTGATCAAATGGAGTTTCTCAGAAATGAGTAGTTACCTGAACCGAGTACCGTGCAACAGTGTCTCTAAGATTGTAACTTTTTCTGCTTTTAGTAGATGACCACTGTCCTCCATCCATTCTGCAGATCAACAGATGTAAGTTCAGTTGAATGATTGGCTTCAATTAAAATTTTCCAGAGTTATTACCCGACGACGAAGAATGAATAACCATTGATATGCCAGGACTGGACAGTGTTCTCATAGTTCTCAAAGACAATCTCAATGTACTCTCTGTAATTGGCTCCCATGACAGAGGTCTGCAGATATGCACCTCCAAAGGTTGGTCTGTCAGGAATACTTCCTACCCAAAACACACCAGAGATTTTATAGTAATCTGCGAGTTTCAGAGGAGTGTCAGCAGGAATGAAGGAGACACTATTGACGGCATATCTTTGTTTGCCGTTAATGTTTGCAGCTGAGTTTGCGAGACGAATTGTTCTCGTAGTGTTGATCATTCCATAATGGTAAGAGCCTTGCGGGTTTGGTCTCGGTCCGCTTGCTGTCAGATTCCATCTGGTTTTCATGTTCAAAATTGTTTAGCATATTAGTATGTTAGCAAGTGTATTTGCAAAGTGTATAATAATTACCGGATTGATCTGGCTTGATTGAGGGAGAAGTCGATCTCAACTGTAGGCCCACCGGGGGGAGGGGCCGGACGGCCTCCCGGCGGAGTTACTATAATGAAGGATAGCCGTTGTGGTTAGTACGGGACTTGTAAATCGAGTTGAAACTGCAATGTAGTAGTCTAAAGGAGGTTGATCAGCAGTGACAAGCACAGAGTAAGACTGGCCCAGACAAACATCAAGAGATGAGTAAGTGTTCTGAAGAGTGTGAGAGCCTTCAACTTCAACCAATTTCATTTTGTGACCTTGAAATCTGATGTTCAAGCATGTCGTCAACCCGACATTCGAAATACGGAATCTGTATGTCTTACCTGCAGAAATTAGAATTCAGCATCAAACGAACGACGGAAAAAAATACAGTAAGTAGAATGCACCTTGTTGGACAGTGAAAGTGTTGCCGTTCCATCCACGGCCATTGATGAGTACGCCGTCAGGAAAAGGAAGACTCTGACCACGATCTAAAGTCGCTCTCAAGTCCTATATAACAAGTGTACAGAGTTCGTTTGATTTGCAGAAATGTAATACAGTATAATACAAGCGGTTGAATCACAGCGCAACTGCTTGATTATACTTTTTATGTTTGATATTCAATGGACAACACTAAATTTTTATTAAATTTTGTGGAGATAAAATATAACAAAGGTAGCCGAGCTATTTTTTATTTTAACAAAGGATAGTTTTGTCTATTAGTTATGTTATAGGTTAGCAACATTGCCATATACCATGGTTTTTGGAGTACAAAACATTTATGACGTTGTGACAGAGTAATGCTATATGTCCCGAATAGGTGTCCTGAGCAGGTGTCCTGAATCTAACCCCGGAGGTGTGATTCTGCGGGTTTAGCATTCTCACATCCGGGGTTAGCATTCCACACCTCCGGGATTAGATTCGAGACACTTATTCGGGACATATAGCATTATTGGTTGTGAATCTTGTGATATACTTAATTATTTCTTTAGTGCTGAACTGAAACAAGTATAAAAAATATTTGTGTTATGGTTAAATTCTTTTGTATCAAACAAACCCTTAAAGTAATAATTTAATAGGATGAACAATGGTCGATATCTTACAGTGTGATTGGCCTTGAACCAATCTCCGGCGAGGATAGTGTAGTCTCCGGCAGGAGGTGGAAAAGGGACGGGAATCATCGGACGGCTGAGAATCTTGAAGCCACCAAATCCACCAGCAGCTTTGTGCATTGCAAGAGAAGGGAAGTAGTAGTAAGAACCAATCTGGTCCTTGACTTGCAGAATGTAAGTGAAGTTCCTTCCTGGAGGAATTGGGCAGTTTGTGCCATAAACTCCGTCTTCCCATGAATTCCTCCTTTGTTGTATTCCATTCCTAATGGAACAATTTTTTTTTTCTTTTAAATAAAATGAATAAACCATATAGATATCAAAAATACTCCTACAACAAAATTTTCACCTTATAAAAACAACACTAGCAAGATACAATAACTCAAAACCAATTCAATTGAAGAGATCATTATTCATGAATTTTTGATTTATTGAAGAGTAATATTAAATTTTAGTTCTCCACATTTCAAGCCCACATGATACATTAACATGTCATTCTCAAAAAATTAAAAAATAAAATAAAATAAAACATTAGCATCATCATGTATGCATCTCAATGTGTTTATGGGACAACCATGTGACCAATTTACTTAAAATAAATAAAGAAATATTTTTATAAATTATATATAAATTTATAAAAAACATTTCTTTATTAATTTTAATTACATTGAAATGAGCTGGCATGCACTTTGGAAAGTGGGTCCCATTAAAGAACACCAAATGAGTTGGCCATAACTGGCCGAACCTTTTTCTCTGAACCCCTGACACCAAATCCAGCCAATCAACACCGAACACGATTCTTATCTATCCTTACAAAAAGCACACGACCGTACGATCTAGATCCAATGGTTAATTCAAGCGTTTCACCAGCTCCATTTGCATCTGAACCATTCTCTTGACCCTTAAAAAATTAAACAAATAAATATATATAACTAAAAAAGTAAGCAAAGCTTTTCAAAGGAAGAGAAGAATTGGATTCCCTGCGGTGCACTCACGGATCTATCTTGAAACTCACGTTGGGAAGTACTAAAATGACAATTATACCCTCCAACGACGTCATCACGAAAAAGCAAGGCTTTGTGGTTTTTTTCACGTCATTATCTCTGATCCCGGGGGCATTTTATAGCCAGTAGTTTCTTTTGCTTAGAACCCCCTTAAAAACATAAAAATGTCTCGTAAATCTTTCACTAGTAAAAAAAAAAAGAAACTTTCCTACGGATCCCTAGAAGGACAAAAGTTTACGTCTCAGCCCCTGTGAAGGACCAAAACATTAAAAAAAAAAAAACTGTCCATCATCTCATTCTCATTGACAAGAACATGATTAATCTAAACAAGAAATAAACAAAAAAGAAAAAAAAAGAGAGAGAGAGAGAGAGAGAGAGAAAGAGAATAAAACCAGGAGATGAGAAAGGGTTCATTGAGGCTGTTGAAGACATTGATGATAAGATTGTCATTAGTTTGACACTCAATCTGAGGTCCTGGAAACTGCCCATTTATCAAAATCCCCTGCATTCATTCCATGTAGCAAAATCATCAACAAAAGTTCAAAAAATAAAAAAAGAGAGAATAAGAGAAATGTGAGTATATATATATATAGCTTAACCTGTTGTTTGATTCCAAGAGGATAGATGAATCCATAAGTGACATTCCAATTAAGGAAACGGTAAGGATCATCAGCTTCAACATGGATAGAAGACAAGAAGAAGAAGAAGAAGAAGAAGAGAAGAAGAAAAAGAGTGAGAGTTTTGCTTTGCATTATTGCTGGAAGAGCAGATGGAGAGGAAAAAGAGAAACAGAGAGATCTATGAATATTTTGGGAGACAAGAAAGTAAGGACTGGTACTATGCATTCAGTGAGTATGTGTTATTTATGGGTGGTCACAAGAACCTATAGCTGTTAAGTCAAACAGAAAAAAAAAAAGGTGGTAAAAGTTATTGTAAATAAATAAAAAATATATATATTTGATTACCACTCCGATATGGAGTATATTGTAAATAAATAATAATAATAAAACATTTATGATGCATTGTCACATGTTCTTGTGTTTCACTTCACTTGGGTCTTGTGCATGTTACTGCTGGTTTTTTTATTTTTTGTGTAAAACACACACAATGGTAAATTTGAAAAAAAAAAAAAAAACCAGAGTAAAACACAATGGTAATAATATAAAAATATGTCACGATGTCCATCATGAAACAATATGCCAAGAGTGGATCATGATCATTTTTTTTAAGGGATTTCTGTGATTTATTTATATTTATTTTTTTTATAAAAAAATAATAATAAAATACAAACTATATTTAAACTAATTATTAAATTAATTAATTAGGGAGCCAAAAACGAGTAGGAAACTCAAAGCATATTGTGGGGAATGCATGCTACCAAATTGTATATGGGAACATTATTGAGAATTATATATATATGTGGATTGATCAACTCACTAGTCTTGATCGTTACAATGATGATGCTACATATTGAGAGTGTTTTATTTATCTCCATGTGAACGGGCGTTTTAATTAATATTTGAAAAATTATTGCATAAATTTTTGTGTGAATTTTAAAATTTTAAAAAACTTACATTAAAAAAAATATATATATATATATATATATATATATCTATAGATAGAAACTATTTAACAACGTTGGTGTGCAAGGCTCTCCCAAATGACATGCTCCAAGGTGTTATTATATATATATATATATATATATATATATATATATACATAGATGATTAACCATTGATTACTTAATTAATTGATTAATCAAATTGATTAACTTATACTTGCTCTATGTAGATGCTAATGATGGCTAATATCAACTAACTACTATTATGTGTTCCTTGTGGTCTAACGAATTCTCTTTGTTTTTTTTAGGAAATAAAAATGCTTCATCATTTGGGAGTTCTTTGAACTGAATTATAAAAAATGGCTTGTTTTAAAAATTAAAATGATTTTTAGTATATATTAGTGATTAATTAAAAAAATTTATTAGTCACTAGTTAGATTAAATATTTCTAATTTAAATTGATTGAATAATAAAAATAAGGGATAAGCTAGTAACATTAAGATCAATGAATCATCTATCGATAACCTACCCTTTTGCCTTTAGGATCTAGTCACATTTCATTGCTTTATTTAACATCCCAAGCGCCCCTTCTACCCCAAGAAAATGCGGTCCTCATGGGGAATTAATTATCCTCAAAATTTGACTATTTTGTTGGAAATAAATAATCATATTTTCAAATGTATAACTCTTTCACAACCTTCATTTATTTGTAAAATTGATTATATGTTTATTGTATGGATAAATGCAACTCCAAATGTTAAAAATGCTAAATTAGAGGAGATTATTTCGATAATGAAAAGATGTCTCAACTTCGTTAGTATTAACATGGAAGGTCCAAGCATACTTTGGAGTAATTAAAGTAATAATGAGATCTCAGAGAAGTTGGTATCTTGTTTTTGTTGCGGAATAAAGGGAACTGAGTGGAGCAGGGTCGCAGCATAAATACTTGAAGATAAAAGATAAAGATGATAGACACAGATTTTACGTGGAAAACCCCTAAACAAATCAGGGTAAAAACCACGGGCAAGATAGAAGAATTTACTATAGTGGTAAAAAAAGGAGCTACAAGCTTTCTGTTAACAAGGAAAATACCAACTAATTCTCTCCTGTAACCGAAGCAACACAAACTCTCTAAAATATTTTTCCCACTATTTTTCTCACTTTCTCACCCTCACCCCCACTCTCACTCTTCTCTTCAAATTTGAGGCTATGCAATGAAAGCCTTCAACCTTCCTCTATTTATAGGAATTCTAATGATGTGATTAGGTGAGGATTAGGTGATAATAAATAAGCTTGACTAAAGGTTGGTTGCAGTCAACTTTGACAAGCAGTTTTTTCTATTATTATATATTATTATTTTTTAGTTATTCTCCCTTGTTAGTGAGCTTGTAGTTGTTGTTGAGTTGCTTTTTTCTCCTTGCCTTTTTTTATATTTCGTTGCGTTGAGTCATGTTGTTAGAGTTTGTTTTGTATTCTATTTTCTTTTTTTCACTTTAATATATGTGGGTTATCAACCTTATTTCAAAAATCATCAAGATTGGGGCTTAAATATTATTGTAGGTATTTTTCTTCCCCAAAAACTTTATTTTAATGCTTTAATTTATTTTAATTTAAAAACATGCTTTAATTTTTCAAGCGCAATCATAAAATTAACCTTCCTAGTTTTTTTTTCAAAACATACATCAATATGAGCTCATGGAATGCACTATTCATCTCTGTCCCACAGTTTAAAGCGCCATGCGGTTTGCTCATAATTGAGCTCAATCATTTTTTTTTAATTATTTCTTTAGGAATGCCAATTAATTTTTTTTGGTTTAATTAAATAATATAAATTTGTTACTGTTTCTTATAACTAATAAAGGAAAAGAAACCAACATTAATATAGCCTAATAACAAATGCACATGAGTCATATGTAGAAACATTGGATATAGTAAAAGAAGGAAAATATACAAACAAACAAACAAACAACAACAACAACAACAAAAATATGAAAATTATATAAACAATCAAGATATACTCCGAATGACTTCTAAAGAATTATCGATAAAGAACAATAATAATAAAAAAAGCAAAAACAACAATAATGACAAGATAATCCAATAATAATAATAACCAAGGTGCATGCAAAGCACCAACTTGCCTTTTAATGTTTAAAAAAAATTACTAGATTGCCTGAATAAAAAAATTATTAAATTTGACATATTATTGATATGATTACCATGATTAACCAAACATGGTAATGAAATATTATTAATTATATAAATTTTCAACCAAACATAATAATCCCGTATTACCATAATATTTCTAGATATATAATATTTTTGACCTCATTACCACAGTAATCTCATTACTATAGTAATATATTATTACTGTAAACCAAATGACTCCTTAATGTTATAAAAAAAATAATAGTTTTTCTTAAAAATTTGGGGCAAGCTAAAAAAAAATCTCATAAGTGGAGTGGTAGTTAATTATCCTCCCATACGAGAAAAGTTGAGAATTTGATTTTACTCTTACACAATGGTTGAGAGTTTGTGATTCATTCATATTTATTAAAAAAATAAAATGAAATCCAAAATTAATAAAAGCTTTATAGGTTTTTACACTTGTGGTCGAAATATTATTATCTTTTTAAAAGATGAAATCATGTTTAATTCTAAACTTTGGATTTTTTTTTTTTTAAAGAGTTCAAAAGCTTGACTAGGAATTCGACATCACCTGCGCCCCATCAAAAACAAAAACCATTTCAATAGCCAATCAACTGCCACTATTTTTCCACGCGTGGAAACATTAGTGGCTTTCAAGGAAAATCATATTAAGATTACACACAGCTAATCCTTGTTAGGGACGCAGTGATTAACACAGGTCCATAGTTCCACATCGTCTGCGAGACTGAGTCCCTCTAGTCTTATATACTCATACTAAACCTTCGCTCTAACTGCAGTTATAGAGAAGTTATGGTGGTGGGTACTTGTATTAACATGGTATCAGAGCTTAAGTATTCTTTGTGGCTAAGATCTTGGGTCCCACATCCTTGTGGGGCTAGGGGACATGTTAGAGACGCAGTGGTTAACACGAGTCCATAGTCCCACATCGCCCGCGGACCGAGTCCCTCTAGCTTTATATACCCATACTAAATCTTCCCTCTAACTGCAGTTATGGAGAAGTTAAGGTAGTGGGTCCATGTATTAACAATCCTAATGCGGGAAAGCAAACTCCATTACCGAACTTTCAAAAGTAATAGCTCCGAGATTTACTCCATTGATTTCAATGATTGAGCTTCAGTGTGAGTAGTGATCAAAAGAATGAAAAAGAAGAGAAACATCGTTTTATTCACCTCTTCAGATCGGTGCTGCTCTATTGGGTCTACTTGCCCTGAATTGGGAGTATTAGAGTAATTAATAGTCGCATATAGATTAATTTAAATGATTTTGTTTTAGAGATATTTAGTTTTATCTGAAGTTGATTTACTTTAACAGATCTTTTACCTGCTATCTTTGTGACATTCCACTTGTCAAAATACTATTTGCTCCAAAAAGCTAAAAAAAAAAAAAAAAGAAGTTTTGTTCAAAATATCGGATGCGTGGACAGTTCAAAAGCATGGCTAGGAAATCCACAAAGAAGAAAGACAAGCTCCATATCTCGAATACAAAAACATTTCATATGTCAATCAAAAGCCATAGATATGTCACGTGTCAATTCATTACAGGATCTGAAAGAAGAAAAAATGTAAAGATTCACACAGCTAATCCTAACGAGGGAAAGCAACGCCACTACCGAAACTTTCAAAAAGTAAAGTTTAACTAACACCTCCGAGCTTAGCTTCACTAATAAATTGACTGACTGAGCTTCAGTGTGAGTAGTGATCCTGATCGGAAGAAAGAGAAGAGAGATGGGGAATGCTGAGAGTTCATCTGAGTCACATAATAGAAACAATGATAATGAAGAGGGAAATAAGTTTTCTTCAGCTCTTAAAGTTGGCGCTGCGGTGGCCGGATTTGTCGCTCTATTGGCTCTAGCTGCTCATAAGTTTGTGGTGGCCGGAGTTGCCGCTCTATTGGCTCTAGGTGCTCTGATTTTGGGATCCCCATCTCAAGAACTTGAACCTCATGGTATATATATAGGTTGATTGATTTGTAGATATTTTATTATGTAATGTCATATTTAATTCGATTCTTGTCGAGTTTCAACAGGAGTAAAATATGAATCTATTTCTTCTCCGATCACAAGAAGAGAGAGAATAAACATATGTATTTCTCCAACCAAGATCAAAATCATGAGCTATAATGTTTGGTCCCGTGAAGATGTTGAAGTGGAGAAGAGAATTAAAGCGATCAGTAACTTGGTACAAGAGCACTCACCGGACATCATTTTCTTTCAGGTTAGAAGTGTTAGACTTACTCTATAATAATCCTGCATAGATTAATTTCATAAATATAGATATATTCTAATATATATTCTATCAGCTTAAGCTTTTGAGTTGAATCGAGCCATCGTATCCAAGAAAGAGTGTTAGAAATTCTTAGAAGGAAGCTCTTCTTAATTTATTGATTTCAACGTATATGATATGATAAATTTTGATGGAGAAAATAATATTTTCTGATGCAGGAGGTTACTCCACGTATCTATGAACTCTTTCATAGGTCAGGGTGGTGGCACTTGTACTACTCTTCAGTTTCACCAGAGGAGGCAGCAAGAGGAAAATATTTCTGTGTGCTGGTAATATATATATTTCATTAATGACCGATGTGATGTGAGGCAAGCTATTACAATTATCATTCATTGTATTTCATCTTCTTGATAATCTATCTGCAGTTGAGTAGACCAGAGGTAAGGAAATTCATGTCCATGCGATTCAAGCATTCATCAAAAGGAAAAGAGATAGTCGGAGCCCAAATCGAAGTCGGGTCGAACAAGACAGTACTCACCGTTGCAACAAGCCATCTCAAGAGCCCGAATCCTCTGAAGAATATGCATACGGAGGAACGAGTGTCTCAGGCAAAGGAAGCTCTCCTATTTCTTCGGAAATATCGGAATGTGATATTTGGAGGTGACATGAACTGGGATGAGGACATAGATGGAGTTTTTCCTCTGCAAGGAGTGTGGAAAGATGCCTGGACAGAGTTGAGAGGAGGAGAAGATGGATGGACTTTTGATACAAAATCAAATGCAATGCTGGAAGGTAATCCTCTTCTGCAGAAAAGGTTGGACCGGTTTATCTGCAGATTGGAAGATTGCAGCATGATGAATGTAGAGATGATCGGAAAGAAGCCGATTCCGGGGATATCATATTGCAATAACAAGGGGAAGCAACGCCCTGTTCTTCCTAGTGATCATTATGGTCTCATCTTGACAATCTCTGTTAATGTGTGAGGTTCAAAGTGTGTTGTGGTTATTGCATTATGTTTGTATCATTATGTTTAGGGATGAATTAAATAAATAATTCCACATCGAGAGTAAGGAAGAGAAAGATCTTGTATTTATACGTATGATTCTACTTGTCAATGCAAGTCATGGTATGAACGGTATGGACTTATCTTGTATCTTTGTATCTAAATTAACTAATAATATTGTATTCGAGTAAAATATTTTATAAAGCGATAGTAATGAAAAATGTGTTTTGTTGAAAAGGTAATTCATTGGGAATGGGAAAAATATATGAATGAACTAATAATATTATATTCGAGTAAAATATTTTATAAAGCGATAGTAATGAAAAATTTGTTTGGTTGGAGAGGTAATTAATTGGGAATGGGAAAAGTAAAAAATGGAGTTGTGTTAATATTACATTTTTTACACGTTGCATAAAGTAATGATATTTATATTTAATAATTATTATTTATAAAAATAATGAAAACATAAATATATATTTTATTTTTATTAATTAATTATAAATGATATTTATTTGAAATAATTATTACCTATAATATAATGAAAACGTTAATAGCTATTTTATTATTATTGATTATTGTTTAATTAAAAATTAATTTCAAATAACTATTAGATTTCATTACGTGCTTATAAATTTTTAATTAATCACAAATTATATTTATTTTAAATAATTATTATTTATAAAATAATGAAAACAAAAAGATTTATTTTATTATTATTGATTAATTTTTAATTAAAAATTAATTTTAAATAACTATTAATAATTTTAAATAACTATTAATTTTTACATTAATGAAAAAGGGTTTGTGGGTTATTATTTTATATAGTATCTTTTTGATGTTTAACAAGGGCATAAGAGTTTTTTGCTAGGGGGGAATGGTTCATTCGTTACTCTGTGGGGGTTAATGGCAACCCCCAAATTAATAATTACCTCCCAAAAAAACCAACCAAACATGGATATGGCAATCAGGGGTAATGATGCTCCCCAAAAGGGAACCATTACGATAATCCAAACGTACATGAGCCACAAAAATCTTCAAGTTTGAAGAATCAAACTGTTTCCTTAAAAAAAGAGAGATATGTAACATGAACCTCTTTGTTTCTTTAAGGCTTGCTTGGATAGAGCTATAAGAAGGTTTTATAAAATAAAGTAAAGTATGGTAATGGAAGGTAAAAAGAAATTTTAAATCCTTCTTTGTTTGGGGCAAGGTAAGGTAAATGGAGGTTTTGAAACCTTGTTGTGTTTGGTTTGAAGGTAATTGGAAGTAAAGTTATATGGTAATATTACTAAATTACCATTTGGATAAAAGATAAAGTTATAATTTTGTTTATTAAATTACATGAAACTTACAAAATTATTTCCATTGTTTACATAAATCTCTCTTTTGATTATTATAAGATTTCATTTTCTAGAATGAAATTAATTAATTAATAATAATTACTAAATTAATTAATATTACTATATAGTTTGACAATATTAACCACTAACTAATAAATACTTGATCTTTTTTAAAACAAATAGAATAAAATAACTTATGATAAAATAAACATTATTATGATTTTTATAAAATCTTATAATTTTTATAAAATATAGGGGTTTTTTGGTCCACAAAAAACATAAATTCTCCCAAAACCTAATAAAATAAAATAACTTATGATGAAATAAGCATTATTATTATTTTTATAAAACATTGAAATTTTTATAAAGTATAGGGGTATTTTTTTTTCCAATGTTATGTGGATGATTCCAATGTGTGAGTGTATTTGTTTTCCCCTTTTCTTGTGTCTATAACGCTCATCTTGTAACTAGATTAAAAAATGATTTTAGAAATTTTGTTAATGTCATATGATACAATCTAACATGTTTTATATTGTTCATTTGGAAAAGGTGAATTGTGACTATGAATGAATTGTTATATAATACAATTTTATTAGTGTGGATGTGTCTTCTTTACAAATCTTATAGGCTTCATTTTCCCTAAATCATAATTCTGCAAGATTGTAGAGATATTGTCATGCCTTCGCAGTGTGAAATTGGATACTTCTGCAGCCTGCCATTGTCAAGATTCTATTACTTGCATATCCAAAGCACCAGAAAATTAGTCAAAGCTATTTATATATATTAACATACTATTTTTGCAAGATTAACACAAAATCAAACAACATACAAATTATCAATACTATAAAAACAAAATTCATTGATTCCTCATTATTTCAATTCATTCCAAGGTTAATCATACAATATTATATCAATTCATTCCAAGATTAATCATACAAATCAAGAACTAAAATAACAAACAAATTACACATCAAAACAATTTATGAATTATGGAACATAGATGATCTTCTAGTCCTTCTGGGCTCTTCAATAACCGGCACAGAGGAAAAAGACCCTAGGATGATCTTGAAGGGACCAATGAGGTCGACCTCTCCGGATGGTGGAAAAAGATAGTTCGCGAGCTATCCTTGTGGTTGAAGTTGAGAGCTGGAGATGGGGGATATAACCAAGCTATAACTTTCTCCTGAGGAGTTCGGTAGCGGGTGAGGAGCCTTCCTTGACGTTCGGAGATTTCATCAGACTGTCGGCCGGTGAAGAGAGATGATGATGGGAGAAAGGGGAGGGGCTGTTTGTCTGGATGACATTTTGGATCTGGGTGGGGCGCCCGGATCCGATAGAGGAGTGGCAATTTATATGATTTTTTAATTGATTAAAGTAAATATTTTAAACCTAATTAAGCAACGTCATTTGAAACTAACGGATCCGTCCGAACCTAAACAGAATTGGGTTTAATGTTCCCGAAGTAGAGGGACCCAATCCTATGATTTTCATTTAGAATGACCAAAAGAGAAGAGAGAGAAAAGTAGAGAGATTAAACTGGTCATCAAACGGATACAAAAAGGGCAATGCTATTTCCTCCGAAATGTTGGTCCGAAATGCTCGTTCGAGTGACGTGGATGTTCCACGTCATTCCATTATTTTAAAATGTTGATATTTTCCTAACCCTAAATCCTTGGAGAGAAAGAGCCCAGCGCACGCCAATAGTTCAAGCGGCGGGAACCGGAGATGTGTTTCAACTGGCACCGGACCGGGCCATGGAATGGAGGAGCAGCCATGTACCATGGAAGAGATCCAAGCTTTGGTACGGAGAGCGGGGAAAGACGCGGCCTTGAAGAGAGAGAAGGCACTCTTGTAAGCGTTCTCTCAGCATTCATGGAGACCAGAACGATTCATTGAAGAGAGAAGTGAAACAGAGGAGCATCACCCAAGGCGGCTGGAACAACGGATGGTGTCTCGAGCTTCTTATGATTTTGCCAGTAGTGTTAGCAGAGATCGAACTTCCATGGATCACAAAGACCCGAACAAGACCTTAGAGGTTGACACTGCTCGTCCTTTCTCTTACTCCACGCCGAGCACCGTTCGAAGGCCGGCGCCGCAGCCGACGCACCTCCATCGCTTTCCTGCCACACTTTCTCCTTCAAAGGCGAGACCTTTACATGTTCGCTCCACCAGTCCTTGTTGCTCCTACTCTTCCGCCACCAACTCTGGCTCCGCGGTAGGGAGAAACCAGAGCCAGACAGCGGTGTCAAACTATATGGCGGCAACGGAGTCTGACAAGGAGAGACTGAGATCCCAAAGCGCGCCACATCAGAGAGAGACCGCGTGGCGGCGTGGAAGCGGCTTTCATTTCCTGTCCCTGGCCCGGAGCTATGCTACAGTGCATACTCGTTAAGGAGTCCAAGCTTCAAGAGCGCGGCGGGGAGGTTTGTCGGCGAGCAGAGGCCAAATGTTTCATCTTCATACGCAGATAGCATCAGGGGAGAGATCTCGCCGTGCTTGACAACGGATCTCCGGCGATGGCTCCGGTGAGGAATAAGGACGGGGACGTGCCTCGCGATTCGTGTTCGTTTTTTGATGTACTTTAAGAGGGGGCCCGGTTATGTCGGTACATGCTGGTGATTTGGATGCGAGAGAAATAGCATCCATGTCATTCGAGGATTTAGGAAGAAATAGCATTTCTCATACAAAAAAACCTTTCATACGCCCATCAAAAGCCATAGCTATGTCACGTGCCAATTCATTACAGGATCTCAAGGAAGACAAAATGTCAAGATTCACACAGCTAATCCTAACGCGGAAAGCAACGCCACTACCAAACTTTGAAAAAGTAAAGTTTGACACCTCGGAGCTTAGCTTCATTAAATTGTCTGACTGAGCTTCAGTGCGAGTAGTGATACAGAGGAAGAAAGGGAAGAGAGATGGGGAATGCTGGGAGTTCATCTGAGTCACATAATAGAAACAATGATAATGAAAAGGGAAATAATATATCAAGATGGTTTGGCCAAAAGGATGAAAAGGAAACCGATGAAGGAGAAAGCTCCTCTAATAAGTTTTCTTCAGCTCTTAAGGTTGGCGCTGCTGTGGCCGGAGGTGCCGCTCTATGGGCTCTAGGTGCTCATAAGTTTTCTTCAGCTCTTAAGGTTGGCGCTGCGGCCGGAGGTGCCGCTCTATTGGCTCTAGGTGCTCTGAGCTTGGGATCCCAATCTCAAGAACTTGAACCTCATGGTATATAGATAGATAGATAGATAGATAGATAGATCGATTTGTAGATATTTTATTATGTAATGTTATTTTATTGAGGTTCATATTCAATTCGATTCTTCTCGAGTTTCAACAGAAGCACAATATGAATCTAATTGTTCTCCCATTACAAGAGGAACCAAGATCAAAATCATGAGCTATAATGTTTGGTCCCGTGAAGAAGTTAAAGTGGAGGAGAGAATAGAGGCGATCGGTAACTTGGTACAAGAGCACTCACCGGACATCATTTTCTTTCAGGTTAGAAGTGTTAGACTTACTATATAATAATCCTGCATATATAGATTAATTTCATAAATATAGATATATTCTAATATATATTCTATCAGCTTAAGCTTTTGAGTTGAATCGAGTCATCGTATCCAAGAAAGAGTGTTAGAAATTCTTAGAAGGAAGCTCTTCTTAATTTATTGATTTCAACGTATATGATATGATAAATTTTGATGGAGAAAATAATATTTTCTGATGCAGGAGGTTACTCCACGTATCTATGAACTCTTTCATAGGTCAGGGTGGTGGCACTTGTACTACTCTTCTGTTTCACCAGAGGAGGCAGCAAGAGGAAAATATTTCTGTGTGCTGGTAATATATATATTTCATTAATGACCGATGTGATGTGAGGCAAGCTATTACAATTATCATTCATTGTATTTCATCTTCTTGATAATCTATCTGCAGTTGAGTAGACCAGAGGTAAGGAAATTCATGTCCATGCGATTCAAGCATTCATCAAAAGGAAAAGAGATAGTCGGAGCCCAAATCGAAGTCGGGTCGAACAAGACAGTACTCACCGTTGCAACAAGCCATCTCAAGAGCCCGAATCCTCTGAAGAATATGTATACGGAGAAAAGAGTGTCTCAGGCAAAGGAAGCTCTCCTATTTCTTCGGAAATATCCGAATGTGATATTTGGAGGTGACATGAACTGGGATGAGGACATAGATGGAGTTTTTCCTCTGCAAGGAGTGTGGAAAGATGCCTGGACAGAGTTGAGAGGAGGAGAAGATGGACGGACTTTTGATACAAAATCAAATGCAATGCTGGAAGGTAATCCTCTTCTGCAGAAAAGGTTGGACCGGTTTATCTGCAGATTGGAAGATTGCAGCATGATGAATGTAGAGATGATCGGAAAGAAGCCGATTCCGGGCATATCATATTGCAATAACAAGGGGAAGCAACGCCCTGTTCTTCCTAGTGATCATTATGGTCTCATCTTGACAATCTCTGTTAATGTGTGAGGTTCAAAGTGTGTTGTGGTTATTGCATTATGTTTGTATCATTATGTTTAGGGATGAATTAAATAAATAATTCCACATCGAGAGTAAGGAAGAGAAAGATCTTGTATTTATACGTATGATTCTACTTGTCAATGCAAGTCATGGTATGAACGGTATGGACTTATCTTGTATCTTTGTATCTAAATTAACTAATAATATTGTATTCGAGTAAAATATGTCATAAAGATTAACCTTTGTTTTGTTGCAGAAATTCAGAGCCACAAAAACCTCCAAGTTGGAAGAATTAAAAAGAGACATAAATAAATAACATAAGCCGCTTTGTTTCAATAGCAGCTGTGGTATATTCAACTTAAAAAATAAAATAAAATAAAATAAAATGAATAATAACCTAAACCTCTCTATGTGTAATTTTCAAACTCATTTAATTTTGTTTAGGTCTCTTGTCTGATGTTTGAAGTAATGAGGATTTGAATATTCGATAGAAGAATTAAGTCATTAGTGATATTGCACTTGCGGTTTGTTTCAGATAATAACACACTCCTATTCACACTTGGCTCGATAACAAATAAATGAATATATAGTATTGAACTCGAATAAAATAAATCATAACACTAAATCATTATTTTGGTTGAAGGAAATGTGAGCCACAAAATTCTTCAGGTTGGAAGAATCAAAACGTTCCTTTCCCTGTTCAAAATAGGCGGATATATATATATATATATATATATATGTATATATAAATAACATGAGCTGTCCTATAATAAAAAGAAACAGTTGAGCTCTTTTAATGAAAGAGAGATTTTTTTTTTCATCTACTTCAAAGTCATGGAGTTAGTTACTGCTGACCTATTGCTTGGCAGCGACTGGAAACATCATCAATGTTTTAACATCATTGATAAATAGATATATAAAAAAAAAAAATCAAATGATGATATGTGACTGTTATTAATTTTCCTACCAAACATGTACAGAGACCTTTACTCACCAGGCCGGCTTTGCTCTCATCCAACAGCCACCCACATACATTTATTGTGCATCAAAGTGGGAAGTTATCTTTCAAATCAAATGAAGCAGTTTTGCAATAAATGACATTTGTTTGATTCCACTGGCATAAATCAAAGTGAAGAGTAGCTGAAATTCATGCAAGATCAAGTGTGAGTTGCAAAGGAGAAAAAAATAAAGAAGAAGAAGAAGAAGAAGAAGAGATGGGGAATGCAGGAAGTGGCATGCTGCTTTCATGGCTCCGAGGTGACCAAAAAGTCCAAGAGAAGGAGACAGCCACAGAAGGCTCACTTATGGCTATGGGTGCATATAGCATTGCCTCTTCAGGCTTCCGTGATCTCGAAAATGCACCTCGTGGCGGTGCTGGCTATCAACGTCCACATGATTTTGTTCCAGGTATATATGATGTATATAATATCTATATAGCATATATAGTTGTTTGTTTTTCAGTATGAATTCTCATTAGAACAAATTTTTTTTTTTTTTTTTTTTTTTTTACAGGAGAGGGAAAAAAAACATTGAAGATCATGAGTTATAATGTGTGTTCAAATGAAGAAGTGCATGTAAATGAGAGGATGAAAGCAATTGGTGAACTCATAGAGCATCACTCTCCAGACATTCTCCTCTTGCAGGTGCTAATTTAGACCCTTTTTTTTCTTTAATATTTTTTTATCTTCATGACAAGTATTGAGTGTTGGTTATTTCTGCAGGATGTCACCAAGCATATCTATGAAATTTTCACGAGTTCTAGCTGGTGGAATTTGTACAAGAGTTCGGTTTCTCCAGAAAAGGCTTCTAAGCAAAATAATCCATTTTGCATCATAGTAATGAACTTGAACTTCAAGAGTTTTTGACTCATTTGATTAGTTTCTTTCTTTTTAAAATTCTTATTTTGAAGTTTGGAAACTGAATTGTTGATGCAGCTGAGCAAACTCCCAGTGAGAGGATTCATTTCCAAACGATTCAATGACACAGAAATGGGGAGAGGGTTGTGCTCGGCCGATATCGATACCGGTGTAAATAAGAAGCTCATTATTACGGCATTCCAGCTTGAGAGCTGCACTGCTGAAGAGAACAACACTGACAAACGTTTAGCTCAGGTTGAAGAACTTAAGTCTCTTTCCAGATATGCTCCCAATGTGATATGGGGAGGTGCTTTCAACTGGGATGAGAACAAGGATGGAGTTTTTTCTCTGGATGGTGGTTGGACTGATGCATGGGAAACACACAAGCCTGCAGAAAATGGAGAAAATTATGATACTGAAACAAATCCAATGCCGAAAAATCAAAATCATAATCATCTGCAGAAAAGGTGTGACAGGTTTATCTTCAAGCTGGAGGATTTCCACTGCAAAAGTGTGGAATTAATCAGAACAGAAGCCATCAATGGAGTTTTGCCCAGTGATCACTATGGTCTAATCTTAACTATCTCTTCTGAATAATTTTCAGATTTTCTTTTTTCTTTTTTTCTTTTTTTCTTTATCAGCAGTAATCTATTTAATTTGATAAAGTGTGAAGGAACACATATTAAATGTTATTAATTGTATGTGGTTTCTTGTTGGAGTTGCAATTAAATATCTGCCAAGGGCGAAGACTTGTATTTTTCATATTGATAACTATTTGATTAATAAATGATGGCGAAAGCAGTCTTGGGACATACTTTGGTGTGATTTTCTCTTCTGCTTATGTTGATCATATATTTTTTGTTGGATTTTTGTACAGATTCTTCGTATTCTCATTGTATATTTAATTTTTATCCAAATAATGAGAATAATAATAAACAAGAATTGGAAAACAATTGGTGGCATTAACAAGAAGCGCATGTTGATCTTTGTGCGGTAAAATCCAAATTTTTCAGAATTTGAAGACGATGTTCTTCCTTCGGTCTTGCCAATTCATGTATATATACAATAACTTTAAATACATATATAGTTTCAATGTAAGTTTGATTATTCAATCAACCAATGTATGTGATCTTTTTCCCTTTTTTTTTTTTTTTTTTGTGATGAATTGAAACTATATATGTGATGTGTTAATTTAATTCTCATGTGTGTTAATTTTTTCCTGCAATTTTTGATTCATTTTGAACTCTATTTTTTTTATCATTTTTTTTTTCTGCAGATACTGGGACTAAAACTGGAACCATCCTGGTGGTCAAATTAAATATCAAATGTATAATTAATTAATTCTGTTCTTCCTTTATATGCGTAACTTTCTACAGATTGAGTGAGTGAATGAATTGCAGGATTTCAGGTACTGAATTCAGTGTCATAAATTCAAGCAAGGACAATGTGGAGGTAATAGTGGAACAACGTTGGCCTGGTCTGTTGACATAAGGTTTCATGAATTTTAATTTCTATATGTATATAATTAATTAATTAATTAATTAAAAAGAGATTAAGAAGAGGTGTTATGTTTAATAAATGATTTTTAATTAATAGGTATACAGTGAGGAGTGGGATGTCAGGGTTTCTTATGCAATATATGAGAGAGTTGCTGGTTTGGCAGGCTTTGATATTGTTCATGTTAAGACAGGGACTCACTACCCTAATTTCTCTATAACCGCAGATTACAGGGAAGGATTGGTGGTGGTATATCAACTAGAGGGAATTGGCTCCCACAGGCGATGTGGGACTAAGTGTGGCCATACAGCCCAGACACTTTCTCCATCCCAACCGTTCAAACTAGGATGGTCTTTAAACTAAGAAGAGACCAACAAGTTAATATTATTAATTATTGTTTATTTGAGTATGGAACAAAGATATTTATTTTTATATTTTTTTAAAGTATTTTTTATTTGTGAAAAATGTAGATTTGATTATATAGTAATATCAGATGAGAAGCAAAAGATAATGCCAATGTCAATGCCACAAGACCCGGTTCCACCAAAAGACCAAGTTTTCGCCCTCCCTTCGTATGTTTTGATTGAAAAAAAATAATAATAAGACGAATATAAAATGAGTTATAAAATACATTAAACACAGTCCATTGGTAATGGATTATGTTACAAAAACAGTACCATAACTGACCCCTTATTCTGTAGTGGTTTTTTTTTTTTTATATGCTAGCATATATGTCTTCAACGAAAGATCAATTTAGTTAATCTTTTTTCAGAAGGCACGTATATATAATTACTTTCACTTTTTTAAAAGTTCTCATATTATGTTTATACTTATAATAAATATATATTTGAGAGAATATACATTTTAAGTTATTACCAACTAATATTAAAAAAAAATTTCACATTTCATACAATGCACATGCCTAAAGAATAAATCACACTATTACTGAGCAAGAATACACATGTAAAACCTTGTTTTTTCTTGCTGTATAATATTATTAAAAAATAATAAGATTAATGGGTCACATAGTCAGTTGTGGGTGTGTTGTGTCACGTCTATTTTATGGTGCGATATATCCATCTCCAGTGGATTTTGCCCTTTTCTCTTAAGTCTCTCTCTCTTCATGGGTAGTGTTTGTTTTGAAGGGTTTAAAATTACATCTAACTTGAATTACTGGGTTTTTGAAAATCCAATATTTATTTCACAGGATTTTAAAATCTTATATAACTCAAATTACATGGGATTTAGTTTTACATCCAAATTAGCCGTAAAACGAAATCCTTTAGCTTTTTGCTTTCTCACATGTGAACTATATGCGACCAACTAAAGAAAAACAAATATTATTAAACATTTATTAATAGTAAAAACCTTATAAATTTTAATAATTTATTTAATAATTAAAAATATTAAATAACTTGTGAGGTTAATAATTAAATTCAAAATTTTAAAATATAATAAAATTTTAATGAATTTAAATTTAATAGTTAAAGTAATTAATATACGCTTAAAATTATTAAAATAATATTAAATATTATAATATAATATTTTTATATGCATATAACCAAACACTAGATTTGACTTCACTGAATTTTAAAATCCAGATATTTTCTTTTACACTGTAATTAGAAA
The DNA here is from genome assembly GCA_902712375.1 of Dioscorea dumetorum. NCBI lineage: Eukaryota > Viridiplantae > Streptophyta > Magnoliopsida > Dioscoreales > Dioscoreaceae > Dioscorea > Dioscorea dumetorum. The sequence goes on from CACTHL010000277.1 coordinate 102,954, forward strand.
TCCATTGTATTTAGGATTACATTCAACCAAATGCCACCTAAATTGGTTTCAGTTTAATAAAAATTGTAGTTTATTCATTTTTATTTAAAAACAAAATCCTTGAAATGTTGTGTGTGATCAATACGGGATTTGAAAAAGTAAAAGTTGTTTTAAAACCTAACATTAATTATTATTTTTTTAATAAAAAAATATTTTTCTCTCTTCCTTATTATTTTTTTTTCCAGATCTCTTTTTCCAATTATCTTTTAATCTTTTTTTTATTATTATTATTTTTTTTTGGAAAACCATATATATAGTCATTTTGAAATTATGCAAGCCGTGTTGGGTAATTTTCCAGAAAAAAAATTCTTTGATAGGTCCCACTCTCCATGCCAGGTGGATGACAAAGACCAATAAGCGGTTGACAACAGGGATAGTGGCATCCATGGATGGATGAGCTCAGGGGGGGACCCACTTCGCCAGAACTGGGTTTCCGGCTCGTTTTCCCTTCCGACGAGTTCCGCAGCGGCGGCCCTACCAAGCAAAACCTCAGCATCCACACCGGACCTTGCTGCCTCGCCGTGAGCACCACCACCACCACCTCCTCCTCCTCCGGCGGGGAGCAGCCGCCATCATTGCCACTCAAAACACTGACCTTTTTTTTTTTTTTTTCCCTTTTTACGCTGTAGATGTTTCACAGAACTCGTTTCATTGGTGACTCCATTGTTGCTTCTTTTGATAATGGTGAGTCTTGGAGGAAGGTCTATGGCCCTGTTTTTATATATCTCAATTCATCTCAAACTACTTCAAATGCATTTAGTTTGGGGATTGATGCTAGGAAGCGGGTAACTTTTTTCCAACTTCTTTTCTCTTTATAAAACTTGCATTTTTTTTTCTTTCTTTCATGGCTCTCTGATTCTGAGGAAATTATTAATATAAATTTATGAGAAAGGATTTGTTTTTGTAGAAGTTTTTTTTAGTTGTATACTGGTTTGATTTTATATGCTACACTCACAATTAATTTTTTTTTTTTTTTTAATAAAGTGGATGAACCACAAAAGATTAAAAAGAAACACTTACAAAAATACCAGACAAGCACATAACAACAAGACAAAAACGACAACAATATCGAGCCAACAAAGTACAATAAGAACCCACTAGGTGTGGGAGCAGATAAATTGCAAAAAATTGCAACTTGGCCAATAAAATTCAAACTCAAGACAGTAACAAGTGGAATATACAAATTGAGACTATCAATTGCTGCTTCAAACCATTCTGATCGTCAGGTAATTAAAACTGTGCAGATTTCTGATCGTCAGCTAATTACTCTTTTTTTTTTTATTTGTTTTTATAGTTTTACTGTTACATTGAGATTAATTCAAAGTGTCTCATTGTTGAATTGGATTCCCCTACTGAAGATGAGTCCAAAATCTTTGACAAGTCTCTCCAGCGCAACCACTTTAGTGCTTACTTTTTTTATTTTATATATATACCCTCACTCGACTTTTATTATTAGTATTTTTTAATTAACATTACAAAAGTTAATGAATTAATTGGGTGGCTTTTCTTTGGTTTCTTTTTAAGTTCTTGTTTGGTTGGGAACTTGGGTTGAGTAGACAGCACCGGCCAATGAAAAGGAGAAGCGTGGATAACAATGGTCGGAAGAGCATGATTTTTAGTCCCGGTTCAATGAACCTTGAGGATCTGATCTCCTTCTTCAATGGCCATCGCTTGCTCCATGAGAATCGCAAGCGCGAGCTTCGTCTCGCTCCTCGGACGGCCTCACCGTGCGCTTGCCACTGGTGAGCCCTCTCTGCCTCCTTGAGGATGCTGGAATGCTCTCCGGTTGGTTATGTCTGATCGTGGAAGCAATGGGAGGCGAACGTAGTGGAGATGGCTGCGGCGGTGAGTTGCGATTTGGTGGTGGGTGAGGAAAGGGAGGTGGAGGTGGAGTTGGATGGGGCTTCGCCGCTGGAGATAGTGGATGAGGCTCTGGAGTACTTGCTCGCGAACGAGACGCCATGCTTTCAGTACGGTATTTTCTTTTTTTGTTGTTCCTATGCGTTGCCCTAAAATTGGGATTTTCATGGGTTCTCGACTGTTTTGTTTTGTTTTTGTTTTGTGTTTTTTTTTTTTTTATATTGAATCCGAGCAGTTTTTGCAATGCTGATTTTAATCCAGAATTTTAGGGCTTGACAAAGATCGACCCGGGTTGCAGTTTGATTTATTAGATCATCAAATCCATGAATCTTCTTGTTTACTTGTTATCCGGCAATGGATTCCATTCCACCACCTACTTGGAATTGGCCGAGAAACTCAATCATTCTGGCCATCAAATTAAAATTGCAAAATTTCAAGCTGATGGAGATCAAGAGGGCATTCGCTCCCAACAACGATGGTTTTTCCCAAGAAAAACATCAAAACCCAATCAAATATCCATCCGAGAATTGGTGGATATATATACTTCTTGATGAATTGGTGGAATGTGCCTGCTTTAACAAAGACTTCTTCTTCTCCCACACTCTGAGAGTTCCCCTGATTACTTCACTGCTCCTTTGCAAGGAGAGAAATCTTTTCTTTCTTTTTATCATATCTTCTGTAAGAAATTTCCGCATATGTAAATAACCTGTTCTTATATAATTGCATGTAATTTTGTCAGATTTAATTTTTCATGCGAGCCTTTCGGAAAATGGTTAATTTTAGCGTAGTCCGAAGTGGATAATTTAGACGCAAGAGATTTATAGAATAATGTTAATTTCAAGTTATTTAATAAAATGCAAATTATTTAAATATGTTCGGTACTTGCATATATTCTTTTTACGTCTATGTTTAATGGATTATTAATATATGTTGAGTCATGCAATTATTTCATTTGTGTGTTTTTTTTTTTTTTTTTTATTGAAGAAGTTTATGAATCACATTTATTTCGAATGCATCTGTCAAGAGACGCATAAGTTATCAGCTTGAATGTGCATAGACATATATGTGTGAGGGGTGTAATATCACTCGTGAATTATTTTTTTTAACAAAAATTCAAACTCTCAAGACCCCACATACCATGCAAAAAAAACTCATATTAATGTTTTCAACCATATGAATATGGAGCAAGTTGTGTTTTTGTTAGAAAAAATAGTTGGACTTTTTTGTATTTTAACTTTAAGTTTTATAATGATTGTGTGTCTTTTTATATTTTAAAATATTCTGTTGAATATAATAATGGAAAAAATACGGCTCTCTTTACCATTGAACGTTTTTATCTTACAATAATTTTTAAGTTTTTTCTTTTAGAAACGAATTTAACATTATGATATTTATATTGATCATCCAAATTAGTACCAATTACATATAACTTTTTAAATTATTAAATTTGTGTTTTTTTTTTAAGCAATGGGTGATCCACTTGAAGGATTCTGGTTGGAATGATGGCAAATGCTTTATGAGAATTATTTTAAGATGCCAGGTAAATATGATCCATGAGTTATTTGTGAAGTGTTTTACTTATAAATTTAAGAGTAAATTGTGTAAGTTTTTTTTTTGTTTTTAAAAAAATTAAATAAATCACAAATTTATTAAAAAATTAAATACAAAATAAAACATCAGAACTACAAAATAAAACGACAAAAAAAAAACAATTCCGGTAAAAACAACATAAAATGGTAAGTTTTTTTTTTGTTTTTGAAAAAATTAAATAAATAACAAATTTTTTAAAAAATTAAATGCATTTCGTTTTAATGAACGTGGTTTATTCATTTTTTTCAAAAAAAAAATATTAAATACAAAACGAAACACCAAAACTACAAAATAAAATGGCAAAAAAAATATTCCGATAAAAACAACATAAACAGAACAGATACTAGAGGTGGATGGAAAGTGAAAAGAGTTTATTTGCATATTTTAAAAAAATCACTTTACTCTTTTTACTTGTAATTAAAACCTATGATTATTTCTTTGTATTTATTTATTTATTTATTTTGGAAAGGAGGTGTCTTTTTTAATTACAACTAAAAAATATTAAATAAGTAATCCATTTAAAGTTTCACAATTATATATCTTTCTAACTAATTTAGTATTGTCCTGCGACACTGATGCTAAATGAAGATACTGCAATTGGAAACAAAGAGATTGCACTTCCAATTTCCAAATGTAAGTAAATATATAGCAAACATATATGTATATACTCTTCCAAAGATAAACAAGTTAACAATTTCATTGATATTACTTAATGAGTTAGTCAAGTTAGATTTATATATGTTTGCTTTTTAGGACTAACAAGACTCAACTAAAATAGTAAAGAAACTAATAAGTTATAATTTAAAATAGATTGACTATTCAAAGACATATATATATATATATATATACACACACCAAATGAAAACAACAACATTTGTACAATGAATACTGAAAAGTATAATTTCTTATTTAATCCTTCTATCAATAAGAGCTCTAGTTTTGCAATATGAGTGTGGAGGAGTACCTACCATATTTAGTTATATATCTTCTCAGTGATTTTAATTCATAACTACATTCTCTAACAAATCATACATAAGTTATATGCCTTATTTTGGTGACATAAATTTGAACAAATTTTGAATGTTTTTTTTTTTGGAATATCTCAATAAAATTTTATTTAAATCTGAGGTTTAATTTTGGATGTAAGTCTTTTACACTTCGTTAATTGTACCTTGGAGTGAAGTTATTAGTGATTATTGAAATGAATCAAAATAAGAAAAATCACATGATAACAATGACAACTACTTTCTTATTTCACCTCTATATATAATTCAGACATTTGCATATAATTTTGTGAGATTTAATTTTTAATGCAAGTCCTCTGGTCATGAATAATTTACCTTGAATTGAATTTAGTAATTATTAATGAAATAAAACAAAATTAGAAAATCACAAAATATCATTAAATTTAAATCAATTATTTAAGTACAGTGAACCAAAAAAAAAAAAGCTTGATGTAAAGAGAAAAAAATATTTTTTTTCATTTTATTTGTGTATATATCCAGACAATTTTTGAATGTTTTTTTTTTACATAGATCATCAAATTTTCATATAATTATATGTAATCATGCGACATTTAATTTTTGATACAAGCTTTTGAAATATGTCCCAAACAAAAAAAATTACGGATGAATAAATAAATAAATAAATAATAAATTATCAATATAAGAATAAAAAAATTAAAATAAAATTTTATGTAAACCTCAAAAACCAATAAAATTATATAAATATCACTTGAAAAAAACGACATATAGAGCTTTAAGCTATACACATACATTTTGTTTTCTAAAAATATCCAATTACCAATAAATAAATAAATAAAAAGTAAAAGCCAATAAAATACTATTAAATAAAATAACAAAAAGACAAAATAGTCCACGAGGGATTGCAGCGGTGTTCGTGTTTCCCAATAACAAGTTTCCAATTTTGCCCCTTATTCTTTCATCCCATTTCTCCCCATCCATTATTCACTCAGACATTGCCAACTCACACACACGGCCACCCTTTTGCATGGCTTTTCATCACTCACTCTCTCTCTCTCTCTCTCTCTCTCTCTTTCTCTCTCTCTCTCTATCTCTTTGAAACAAGATATATACATGAATCTTAGAGATTGTTTATCCTCTCTCTCTCTCTCTCTCTCTCTCTCTCTCTCTATATATATATATATATATATATATATATATATAGAGGTCAAGTTTCTATCTTTCTCAAGATACTTATCTTTCTTTCTCTCTTTCTCTTCTTCTTCTTCTTCTTCTCTTTGCACTCTCTCTTGCTTTCTAGGTTTTTCAATGGATTCATCACTATATTGGGATGCTGAAAAGATGTGAGTGGAGCTTGAAGATGATGAACCTTCCATCATCTTCATGTTTATCATATATATATATATAGATATATATATATATATATGATCAACCATGTTGTTGGTTTTGTTTTTCAGGCTGAAACGTTACATCTATGATTATCTGGTCAGAAGGAATCTTCAAGCCACTGCTATTACTTTTAGAAATGAAGTTGATGTCCCTGTTGGTCCTGTTGGTAATGTTCTTGATCTTCATTAGATCTGTGAACTTGGACTGTTTGGGGTTTTTAATTCACAGATCAGCAATTGGAGATAATAAAAGTGATTTTTTATTAAAAAAAAAAAAAAAAAAAGAGAATAAATTCTTTCTTTTCTCACTGTTTAGGGTTGTTGTTTTTCAGATCTTGTTGTTTAAAAGAAATGAAATTGGTTTTAAGAGAATTTCTTGTAATCAGATGGGATGAAGGGTTTCGGAAAATGTTTTTATAGATAAAGGAGAAGAAATGATTTTTTTTTTTATTGATGTTTAAGATTTTAATTACATTACTATTTTTGTAGATCTATTGATGAGTTTTGATTTTGAGTAAAAAATTCTTGATTTATTTCATGTTTGGAGTGAAAATTGATTTATTTGAGATTAAATTACTGTTTTGAGGATTTTGATTTTGAAAATAAAAGGAAAATTTCTATATATAGATCCATTTGAGACTTTTGATCTTTGGATAAAATGATTTTCCCAATAATTATACCTGAAATGTTGTGTTTTGAGTGAGAATTAATTTATTTGTGGCACCCTTTTGTGTATAGATCAATGTGAGAATTCTTTGATTTGGGTGTGAAAAGATTTTTTTTTTCAATAATTTTGATTTACATATGCTTTATATTTGAAGTGAAAGTTGTATTGGTTTGTATAGATCTATTGAGGAGTTTTGATTTTAGGGTAAAAAAGAATTTTTTGGTATTTTTTTATGAAAATTTTCTTGCTTGAAGTGAAATTAAGTTAATTTATTTGTGGTCAAACCACTGATTTAGAGATTCATTGGAGATGTAAAAGAAAGTGTTTAGATTTATACTGAAATGTTCTTCTCTTTAAGGGTTTTTTTTTCTTGACATGTTTTGTGCATGCGGTCAAAATTTATTTATTTTTGATTGTTTTGTCGATCCCCTAGATATTTAAAAGAGTCCAAATTTTAAAGAAGAAAACTTTAAGTAGTTTTTTTCATATATGTTTCATGTTTGTAGTGAAAGTAGATTTTTGGTGATATGCATACTATTTGCAGATATGCTCGAGATACAAAAAGAGTATTTAGATTTGAATGTCAAAAGATTTCCTTTATATTTTTTGTTATTTTCTTTATACAATCTGTGTCGCTAGTGAACTTTGTCAGTGACTGTAATTGTCGTACATACTATATCATTATTTCATAGATCCGGCGAAGATATAAAAGACCGTTAAGATTTTTTGTGTTCTTTATTAAAAGTATAGCTCAACTTCTTTTGCGTGGAATTTAAATTTTAATGATAGATTTTCTTTTGTTTTTTTCAAATATTTTATTAGATAAATTAGTAGGAAAAATATATACATGCATCTCGCTATTATAGTTAGAGTTTCAATCTTACAATAATTTCTTAGTTTTTGTTTCTCTTAGAAAGAACTCAAAATTATCTTGTTTTCATTGATGATCCCAACTAGCTAATATAGATCATTTGATTTTTTTAAATTAGTAATTCGCTATTCCTTTCCTTTTTAAGCAATTGAGGATTCATTCAAAGTTGCTTTATTTTTTGCTGTCAAAATACTAGTTTGTATAAATCTATTGAGGAGTTTTGATTTTAGGGTAAATTTTTTTTTTTGTTTAGTATTTTTCCTTGAAACTTTTCTTGCTTGAAGTGAAAGTTAATTTATTTTACTATCAGACCACTGATTTATAGATTCATTGTAGATGTAAAAGAAAGGGTTTAGATTCATGCTAAAATGTTCTTCTTTTAGGTTTTTTTTCTTGATATGTTGTATGCATGCGGCAAAAATTGATTTATTTGTGATTGTTTTGTTAGATCCCTTGCAAATTTAAAAGAGTTAAAAATTTAAAGAAGAAAACTTTAAGTAATTTATTTTATATGTGTTTCAGGTTTCCAATGAAAGCAGATTTTTTGAAATATGCATACTATTTGTAGATATAGTCGAGATTCAAAAAGAGTATTTAGTTTCGAATCTCAAAAGATTTTTTTATCTTTTTTGTTATGTTCTTATACAATTTGTGTCGGTAGTAAAATTTGTCTTTGACTGTAATTGTCGTTCATGGTATATTATTATTTTATAGATCCACACCGTGGAGATATAAAAGACCATTGAGATGTGAGAGTAAAAAAAAATTTTTTTTTTTAGTGTTTTTCCTAGATATATTTGATGTTCTTTATTAAAAATATTGTTCATCTTCTTCTGTGTGGAATTTAAGTTATAATGACGTATTTTCTTTTGTTATTTTAATATATTATATTGAATAAAATAGTAGGAAAAATATATACATCTCCCTATTATGTACAGTTAGAGTTTCAATCTTACAATAATTTCTTAGTTTTTGTTTCTTTTAAAAAGAACTTAAAATTATGTTGTTTTTATTGATGATCCAAACTAGTATAGTTCACTAATTAATTTTTTAAATTACTAATTCTGTGCCTTTTTTTAAGCAATTGATGATTCAGTGGAAGGGTTCCTATTAGAATGGTGGCAGATGTTTTGTGAGATCTATTTTGGGTTTTCAGCTAGCCAAGATCCGAGAATTATTTGTGAGGTATTTAACTTAAGAATCCAAAAATAAATCGTATAATTCTCTTCATTTGTTTTCTTGTCAACTATTTTGTAGCACAATTTTGATAAAAAAAAATTAGTTAAAAGTTAGTTCATGTAACTTTATTTTTAATAAAAAAATCACTAATTAAGTTCACAAACCATATATATATATATATATACACAAAGTTTTTTCTTTCTTATTTGATGTGAGATTTTTTTTGGTGATACTTTCAACAGTACTATGTTTATTACATTAAAATTCACAGGCAGTGGTGCAAAGGATGAATGAAAGGAATGCAATTAGGAAAATGGAACAAGGTTCATCAAGCAGCACAAGAGTTGCAAATCCAATGCTTCAAAGGCCACCACCATTGCCAGCACCTGCAAGATCAAACTCAGGCCTTGCTAATTACTCATCCTTCAATGCCATGAAGGATTTCAGATTTGCAACTCAACCAGCTAATCCTTGTCTTAGAAACATTAATCCAAATTTACATGCCCCGATTATTCGACCACCCCGAGTCCCAACTTCATCGACTAATTTAATCCGGTAACATATATAATATACATTTTTCATTCTATAAAAATATATAGCTCAAGTTCATACTTACTAATTTTCTTTCATTTTTTTTTTTTTTTTTGTGTATGATTTAAGAAATTTCTCTAATGTTGGATTGAAAAGGAATGTGCAACCTCCTCCTAAGTTGGTGAGTGATGCTTTTCAGTATTTTGAGTATATATATATAAACTACAAATTTATTGAAAACTGGAGAAATATATCTGGGAATTAATTTGTTTTGTGATGTATCTGTGTTTATTGTCTAATTTATTAATCACTTATTAAATTGATTAAAAGAAAATGTTTTGCAGGTTTCCAAGCGTCCAAAAGTTACTGCTACCTCTCAAGCTACTCAGTTTTACAGACCTCCAAAGATTAATGCACCTGCAATTGGATTGCCTGAAACAGGTGTTCTTTTTACCCTATTTTTTTAATTACATGCATGTATATCTCTAATTAATTTACTATTAATAAATGTGGTTTATTTATTTTTTAAAATAATAATTTATTATTGTCTTACAGCACCGACTAGATTAGCAAGTTCAGTTGCATCGCAAAATGAGGAAATTGTAATTCGAAACGAAGAAATTTCACTTCCAAATGTAAGTAAATTACTGAAGCACCAATTACTGTTTTCCATCTGAACAAATAAAGTTAACAATTTTCTTTTTTTTAAAAAAATAAAATAAAACAAAAACAGTTTGGATTGAACCAATTCTTAATTCCAACACTCAAAGCATATATACAAGAACAGTCCCTCATTTGTCAAAGAAATTCAGTTGCTGATAATTATATTGTGACTGGACCTCAGACTGGTTCATCCATGGAGGTAAGTACATATATACTCAGTTAGTTAATTAGTTAATTAGTTAATTAGTTAATTAGTTAATCAAGTTTGAAGTTATATGTTTGTTCTTTAATTTACCAACATGTTATATTTTGTAGATGTTGGCACAATCAAACAAAGGGAAACAAGTTGATGAGGCAAGAACAAAGCTGTTCATAATCTTATATATGTTCCCTTTTTTTTTTTTTTTTACTAGTTTCAAAAGTTTAATTTGAAGTTTATTTGAACTGATTAAAAATGGTATATATATGTGTTGAATGTACAGCAGAATGAAGGGAAATCAAAGAATAAATCAATATGCAATATTACTGCAAATGAAAACAACACTGGTGCAATGAATGAAACTGGAGGAGGTCTTTCTCCATTCATTTCTACAAGTACTCCTCCTGACAATTCTTTGGACTTTGGACCAATGGCTTTCAGTTTATCAGCAGCAGATGAGTTTTTCAAGAGCACAGACTTCTTCAGTGATGATCATAATAAGAATAAAGGACTTGTGAGAAAATTGAAATCATCATCTGCATTATTAATTATTTTTGATAAACAGAAAGTAAGTAACTTATATATAATGATGTTTTTGTGTTGACAGGAAGATTTCATTGATGTGAATGATGTTTGCTTTGAAGAATATCTGGAGGTGGAGAAGTTCTTATTATATCAAGAGAACAATGAGAAAATAGGGCCATCTCCCACTGATGATATATCAAAGCAAGGTTCTAATGAGGAGGAGGAGGTGGAGAAGTTCTTCTTTTCTGAAGACAAAGATGAAAAAGCAGGACCATCTTCCATTGATGAATCAAAGCAAGGTTTGCAATGAAGAAAAGATTAATGCATGCTAGCTGCTCCAAAAGATTGATGATGGAAATGTGTCCCTTAATTTAATTTTAAATTCTTTTTTGATAAATATGAAAAAAAAAAATTTCTTACTATTAATTTTCTGATTGTTAAATCATTTTTTCTGATTTTGCTGCAGGTGATGAAAAGGAAGCCGTTTGAACTTAGCAAGGGAGAAGAATTTATATTTTTATCTCTAATTTTAATACTGTTATAGTGTGAGAGCCATATATGCTCATTGTCTTTACTGGCATCCCTTTTTGTTAATATATTGATAGCGTAGTCATATATTACTTATGGTTAATGTGCAACTGATCTATGTCTTTTATAATGAATTTGTGTGGTATATCTATTTTTATAAAATAGCCAAAGTGTTCATAACCTAACAGCATTAGTCTAACTAAAAAAGACATTAGTGTCGAAACTTCAAGCTCAAAGTAAAGTAAAGAGTGTTGAACCCTTGATCTCCCGCATGGTAATCAAATGTTTTACAATTCAACTATTTTAGCAACAAGATTTACAAAGTGAAAAAGTTAGGATTTGAAAGTATACTAAAAAAACAACAAAACCAATTAAGTATATAACGATATGAAACAGTGGTGTATTTAGGTTTAGGGCGTGTTCATTTCGGCATAAATGGAATGAAGTCGAGAAGTAGAGGAAGTGCCACTTCCCTGAAGTGGTTGAAAATGGTGAAAGTGATATGACTTCTACCACTTCATGTCTTCATTTTATAGAAAGTGTTTTTTCCATGAAATGCTTATTTTTTTTCCATTAATGGTGTTCATTTCGGTGTAAGTGGTGTCACTTCTAAAAGGTTTTTGGAAGTGGGGGGAAATGAGTGCTCACTTCCCCCCCTCCCACTTCGGAAAGTAGCGACTTCCCTATTTCGAAGAAAAAAACATCAGAAGTGGAAGAAGTCAGTCCACTACCATCAACTTCTCCCCATTTACACCCAAATGAACATGCCCTTAGTGGATTATTGATATATTTCGAGTCATGTAAGTAATATTTTATTTTAGGTTCTACACAAAACACAAATAATCAAAGAAACACTCCAATCATATATATATATATATATATGGAAATTTTTTATCTTTTATTTATATTATCTCGATACAATTTTATTTAATTACATGCTTTAATTTTTTTTAGCAAGTTTTTTAAACTTGGTTAATTGAAACTTGAAGTGAAGTTCTTAGTAATTATTAAAATAAACCAAAATAAGAAACTCACATGACAACAATAAGTTTTCGATCAAATTAATTATCAAAGTGCATGCACCAAAAAAAGTTATAATTTGATATAATTAAAATTGTTCTTATTTCACTTATATATCTCGAGTGACATTTTGAGTCTTTTGTGTATGTCTCACTAAAATTCTAATATATAATTGCATATAACTTTATTAATAATCATTGAAATGGACAAAAATAAGAAAATCACCGGATGCCATCAAAATTATAATTTAATTAAAATATTTATGAAAACGCAATGAACCAAAGAAATTAAATCTTGACGTAAATTACAAATGAATAATAAATTCTTTCATTTTATTTGAACATATATATCCAAGCAATTTTCTTACTGCTTTCCATATATATACATGTCAGTAAAATTTTATATAAAAATCACAAATGCAAATCAATTATCAATGAACAAGAAACAAACAAAAAATTAAAACTTTATTTAAACCACATAAACCAATAACAAATGTGTGTGTGTGTGTGTGTATATATATATATCTTTTGGAAAATGATATATAAAACTTTAATTTATATACATATGTACTTCTTTTGAAAAAAAATATCCCCATTTCCTAATGGCAAAAATAATAAAAATAATATTAAAAATAAGAAACAGGGATAAAGATATCTAAAAAGACAAAAGAGTCCACAAGGGATTGCAAGGGTGCTTCTGTGTCCTAATAAGTGGTTTCCAATTTTGCCCCTTATTCTTTCAACTCAATCCCTTCATCCATTCATTTAGACTCTGCCACCTCATACACATCACCACCCTTTGCATGGCTTTCCATAATTCCACACACTCTCTCTCTCTCTCTCTGTGTCTGTCTCTCTCTCTCTCTCTGAAACAAGATATATACATGAATCTTAGAGATTGCTTACTCTCTCTCTCTCTCTCTCTCTCTCTCTCTCTCTCTCTCTATATATATATATATATATATATATATATATAAAGATGTGAAGTTTCTCTCTTTCTCAACATATACACCTATCTTTCTTTCTCTCTTTCTCTCTTTCTCTTCTCCTTCTCCTTGCACTCTCTCTTGCTTTCTCTTCAATGGATTCATCGCTATATTGGGACGCTGAAAAGATGTGAGTGAGTTTGAAGATGATGAACTCTCCATCATCTTTATGTTTATCATGATATATATATATATATATATATATATATATATACATCAAGATTTTCTTGGGTTTGTTTTTCAGGCTGAAACGTTACATCCATGATTATCTGATCAAAAGGAACCTTCACACCACTGCTCGTGCTTTTAGGAATGAAGTTGATGCCCCTCTTGGTCCTGTTGGTAATGTTCTTGATCTTTCCTTAGATCTGTGCATGAATCTGGACTCTTTGGAGTTTCCATTTCATAGATCAGCAACTGGAGATGACAAAAGTGATTTATTTATTTTTCTTTTTTTCACTGTTTTCTGTGTTTTTCAGATCTTAGTTTTTTGAAAGAAATGAAATGGGTTTCAAGAGAGTTTTCTTTTTCTTTTTTTTTTATAATAAGATCAATCGAGGAAGGAATTTTTAGAACTTTTTAACAGATAAAGAAAAAAAAAGTTGATTTAACTTTGATCTGTTAGAAAGTTTTGATTTCAGAGTAAAATAAAATTTAGTAATTTTTTTTATGTGTTTCGTGTCTGGAGGTGAAGGTTGATTTATTTGAAATTAGACTCCTCTTTTGTGTAAATTTTGTTGAGGTTAGGGTGGAAAGAGATTTTCATTTTTTTTTTCTTTTGCTTTCAATGAAAGTTAATTTATTTTTTATCATATTATTGTTTTCTATAGATATGTTTTAGGGTTTTGCTATTAGGGTAAAAGGAATTTTTTAGCAATTTTGCTTAAAAGGCTGTATTTAAAGTGTAAGTCGATTTATTTTTGACATTCTTTTTGTGTATAGATCGCGAGCGTTTTTTATTTTGGCATAATTGGAATTTTTCTAAAATTTTGCTTGGTATACTTCATGCTTGAAGTGAAATTAAGTTGATTTATCTGCTATTAGAGTATTGTTTTGTATAGATCTATCGAAGAGTTTTGATTTCAGAGTGAAAACGATTTTTTTAGTAAATTTTGCTTGAAAATTTTCTTGATTTATTTGAGATCAGATTGTTATTTTCTACAGATCTATTTTAGGGTTTTGATATTAGGGTAAAAAGATTTTTTCAGTAATTTTGTTTGAAAATTTGTGTTTAAAACGTATAAGTTGATTTACTTTTGACATTTCTAACACTCTTTTAGTGTATAGCTCAATGCGAGACTTTTTTTTATTTTAACGTAAATAGAACTTTTCTGTAATTTTGCTTTGCGCAATTCGTGCTTGAAGTGAAAGTTGATCTATTTACTGTCAAAGTACTGTTTTGTATCAATCTAATGAAGAGGTTTGATTTTAGAGTAAAAATGATTTTTTTAGTAAATTTTGCTTGAAAATTTCATTTCTTGAAGTGAAAGTTAATTTATCTGCGACTAGAATTTTGATTTATAGATTTGTTGATGACATAAAATAAAGTTTTTAGATTTAGGCAAAAACATTTTCTATTTAGTATTTTTTTTCATAGCATGTTTTGTGTATGCAACAAAAATTGATTTATTTAAGACTGTTTTATAAATATATATTGTGGAGATTCAAAAGATTTTATATTTTAAAGAAATTTTTTAGTATTCTTTTTATATGTTTCTTTTTTGAAGTGAGAATAGATTTTTAGTGATCGCAATACTATTTGTGGCCATGATTGGAGATACAAAAGGAAATCTCTAGATTTGAGCATTAAAAGATTGTTTTTGGTTATTTTCTTGATAAATTCATATCGCTAGTAAAAAATTCATTTATATGTGATTACAATTATCGTACATGTTATAATATAATTTTAAAGATCCACTTATCGAAGACAGAAAGACCATTTAAATATGAGCTTACGAAAGATTTTTTTTTTAAAATATTATGCTCGATGTGCATACTATAGTTTCTTATTGAAATATTGCTCAACCTCTTTCATTTTGGAATTTAAGTTTAAACAATTGGTTTTCTTCTGTTATTTTGAAATATTATATTGAAAAATGGTACAACAAATAATTAGAGTTTTGATTTCATAATAATTTTTTAGTTTTGTTTTTTTTAGAAATGAATTTACTGTTATCATATTTAAATATTGATGATCCAACTAGTATCAATTGCATAACTTTTAAAATCACTGTGTTTCATTTTAAGCAATTGATGATTCAGTGGAAGGATTCCTCTTAGAATGGTGGCAGCTATTTTGTGAGATCTACTTTGGGTTGCCCAATAGCCAAGATCCAAGAATTACATGTGAGGTATTTCACTTAAAAATCTATGAATAAATTGAGCAACTATTTCGTCAAACATTTTCTAGCACTATTTGAATAAGAAATAGTTTAAAAAGTTAGTTCTTCTAAATTTATTTTAATAAATTAAAAAAAAAAACCACTTATAACCTACTTGTTCAAATTCTTTATTGGTGTATTTGTATAAGAATCTCTTAAAATTGAAATAAGATGCATTTAGTTTCATAAAGAGAAGAGAATGTAAAGGCCGAGTATTACTCTTTTCATTAGTTATTAAAAACTACCGATTGTATTTGTATATGTTTGCATGTAACTTATTATCTTATTTTAATAATAAGGCAAGTCGATATGAGAGATGAATTAGGATGAATGATATTGAGATCGATAGAAATAAAAGTTTTCGATATTTAGATCTAATAAGCGACATCAGTGATAAGTTAAAAAAGAACCGATTAAGATGACATGGCATTGCATGTATAAGAAAAATATATAGATGCTCCAATAAGAAATATAAAAATCTTTCTACATGGAAGGAAGGTCATAGCTAGAAAGAAGAAAAGGTAAACCTATTTGATATGATTCAATTTCTGTGAGATTATTATTATTATTATTTTTTTTATGATTCTTTCGACTTTTCTATATTTTTTATTCCATTAAAATTTACAGGCAGTGATACAAAGGATGAATGAAAGAAATGCAATTAGGAAAATGGAACAAGGTTCATCAAGCAACACAAGAGTTGCAATTCCAATCCTTCAAAGGCCGCCACCATTGCCAGCACCTGCAAGAGGAAACTCAGGCCTTGCTAATTACTCATCCTTCAATGCCATGAAGGATTTCAGATTTGCAACTCAACCAGCTAATCCTTGTCTTAGAAACATTAATCCAAATTTACATGCCCCGAATATTCGACCACGAAGATTCTCAACTTCATCAACTAATATAATCCGGTAACATATATAATATACATTCTTCATTCTATAAAAATAGTTCAATTTCCTACTTACTAATTTTCTTTTTCTTTTTTATTTTCATGTGTGTGATTTAAGGAATTTCTCTAATATTGGATCGAAAAGGAATGCGCAACCAGCTGCTAACTTGGTTGGCAATGTGTTTTAGTATTTGGAATTTGTTTTCTCATATATATATATCTGCATGTGTTTAGTTTCTAATTTACCAATTATTTGCTAAACTAATCAAGAGAAATTCTTTGTAGGAATATTCCAAGTGTGCAAAAGTTACTGTTACTAGTACTGCTTCTCAAGTGACTCAGTCCTACAGACCTCCAAAGATGAATGCGCCTGTCATTGGACTGCCTGATTTAGGTGTTATTTTTAATAACAAAAAAAAAAAAAAACAATTATCCATTTAAAGTTTTACCGTTATCTTTTTTCATTAATTTCTTATTATTGTCTTGCAGCACCGACCAGATCAATTGCAAGTCCAGTTACACTGAGAAATGAAGAAATTGTGATTCGAAATGAAGAAATTGCACTTCCAAATGTAAGTAAATATCTGAAACACAAATTATAACTGTTTTTTCATCTTTGAAATCTGAACAAAGTTAACAATTTCTTTGAAAAAAAAAAAAAAAAAAACAGTTTGGATTGAACCAGTTCTTAATCGCAACGCTTCAAGCATATATACAACAACAGACCCTCCTCCAAAGAAATTCAGTTGCTAATAATATTGTGAGGGGACAAATCAATGGTTCAACAATGGAGGTGATTACTTAATGAGTTAATCAAGTTTTACTTTATATGCTTGTTCTTTAATTAATTACCAACATGCATGTTATTAATTTTTGTAGATGCTTGCACAATTAAACAAAGGGAAACAACAAGTTGAGGAGGCAAGAACAATTAAGTTGATAATTTCTTATGTTTATGTATTAATTTTGAAAGAATATTAATTTGAAGTTTATTTGAACTGATTAAAATGGTATGTGTTGAACAGCAGAATGAAGGGAAAATAGGAAAGGGTAAATCAATATACATTCCAAATGAAAACATTGGTGCAATGAATGAAACTGGAGGAAGGCCTTCTTCATTTATTTGTATTAGTCCTGATGATTCTGTAGACTTTGCATCAATGCCTTTCAGTTTATCAGCAACAACAGATGGGCTTCTTAAGAGCACAGACTTCTTCACTGATAATAATAATAACAACAAAGAAATGGTAAGAACATTAATATTATTATATATTGTATACACGCGTGTGTGTATATATATGGGACGCATCATCTAGGGGAGAGACGTTTACAATAGTTATTGGATTTATATCTAACGGTTACGATTAATTTAAACATAATGACAAATAGTATTAATCAGTATCGAACCGTGCAAAACAATGAAAAGATATATAGCACTTTATACAGTATACATATAAATAATAGTCGGTTAATCATGATCCAAAGACTCTCAATCAGTATTCTTCTCAATAAATAATTATTTACATATCTACTTAGATGATTTATTGCCATATATGATAAACAGAAAGAACTAAAAAATTATAACTGTCTTGATTGATTGACAGGAAGATTTCATTGACCTGAATGATGTTTGCTTTGAAGATCTGGAGGTGGAGAAGTTCTTTTTTTTTCAGGAGAAAGATGAGAAGGCAGGGCCATCATCCACTGATGAATCAAAACAAGGTTCTAATGAAGACATGGATGCTGCTCCAAAAGGTTGATGATAGAAGAAGTCAGTTCCTTGATTTTTTTTTACTTTTTTTTTTTTTTTGATAAATTTGATTTGATTTTCCTCTTTGTCTGAACGTTTCTTATTTCTGGATTTGTTGCAGGTGGTGAAGATGAGATGGTTTGAGAGCTCAGCAGGAGAGGATGAGTTTAGGTTTAATCTCCAAATTTGCATGTTTTTCAAAGACCATTTTCTTTCCTGTTTATTTATGTTTTGTGTTAGACTCAGCCAGATGTTGTTTTGAGTAACATTTTCATCTTATGGGAAGTTTTAATTATGAACTCCAGTTTATGTCCTCTTGTTTAATTTTGTGAAACTTCTTTTATTTTGTCTATCAGTTGTGGAGATGTACCTGTGTGATTAAGACATTGTTAAGGGCGTATGCGTAAAATTATACATCATGATAATGTTAGGAAAAACTATACGATTTTGACATTTTCTGCTTATAAAAAGAAGCCAAAAAAAAAATAATCATAATAATAAAATAATAAAATGTTAATCATATTCAAAATTTTTAAGTGAAAATCGCCATAAAAGTCCAAGGCGAGGGTAATCTTGGGAAAAAAAAGAAGATAGCAAATAATTTAATCTTTCACAAGGATTTATAAGAAAACCTCATATCAAAAGTCCAAAATGAAAGGCAATCCGGGAACACTGACCAAAAAATTAGAAAGAATTATTAAAAAATTTATTTAGAGCCAACACTATCTTTGCATGATAAAAAGATTTATGATCGTTAAGCCATCAATGCTAATGTATCTCTACATTATCTCTTGTTTATTAAAAAATTAAATATTAATAATAAAAACTCTCAAAAAAAAATCCAAGGTAAGTGCCATTTGATAGACTTAAATCAATGAGTTTTATTTTATATTATAATAACAAACGAATTTATATATATCCATATATATAAATTGATGAAATGTGACAAGCAAGTATTAGGAAAGTGCATAAATATGGAGTAAGCTTAATAAATATTTGTACTTTAAAATATGATATAAATAGATCAAGAGATTATTTGTTATATTTAAAAATAAAAATTTTAAAAAATAATTATTATAATTTAAAACTTCAAAATTATTTCAAAAATAGTAAATAATATAAAATTAAATGGAGGACGGCGGGGTAATATTCTGGAATGTGTGAGGATGTGCCTAGTAATTTCGGTATTTTTCAGGGGGTGGAGAGTTAAAAAAAACAAGGAAATCAAGAAAATTCCAAAACGGGCTTGGCTTGGCTCAGCGTCAGGGATCCGATACGAATACGGTGACGTTATAGCGCAACTCACCTTCCCCACTAAACCCGTGTTTCATTCTCTCTTCCTCTCTCCTTCGACCGCACGCGTCGACCTCGATCTCCTGCTTCTTCGATGGATTGAAGTTCTCGTCTCGTGGGAATCCTTGTTCTCCATGGCAGTTGAAGGATCGGAGAGGGAGAACGGAGGGCGACTCGTGAAATCGGACTCGACGGAGTCCCGATGGGTGGCACGGGACCGGGAGGAGTTTGATGCGGACGTGGATGAGTCGCCGTCGAGGATGGGCTTTGATTCGGAGGATGATGAGAACGGCGAGCAGCGCCTCATCCGGACTGGCCCTCTCATCGATTCGTTTGATGTTGAGGCCCTTGAGGTCCCCGGCGCCCTACGGAATGATTACGAGGTTTGGAGTTTTTGATTGTTGATTTTTATTTTAAGATGTGCGGAAATGCGATCTGAATTTATGGAAATGAATGCGATTGTCCGAGATGGTAATAGGGCTTTGATTTGTTTTGCAATCATTCGTTGTATTTTCTTGATTGCATAAGAATTTTGTAAACGAAAACTATGTTTTCGTAAGACGTATGATTTATTAGGGTAAAATTAGTGTTTCTTTCTGGAAATTGGCTACAAGATTTTTTAGGGCATATTTACAACCTTCATTTCTGTTAAGATTTGAAGGTATTTTCCTTCGTACAAATCGTGTTTGGCAATTGAATGAATACCGGCAATAGAAAAACAAGTGTTGTTGTTGGTTTAAATCTTATGCGGAGATGAAGTTTTCTCTGAACGTTTTATACTTAAAACGCAGGAATTTAACTTGGGCAGGAACCTTGTGCTTATGCTCCAAACACTTGGAGTGGTGTTTGGGGATGTTGGGACTAGTCCATTGTACACCTTTGATGTGATGTTTAACAAAAACCCTATCAGTTCAAAGGAAGATGTTCTTGGAGCACTCTCTCTGGTCATATATACTCTTATCTTGATACCACTGGTCAAGTATATTTTGATTGTTCTTTGGGGAAATGATGATGGTGAAGGTGTGTTGGAGATTGGCGGTTTTAACTGTTATGTTGAAATTCAAGATAGGAATCGAATTTATTCTTTAAATTTACAGGGGGAACATTTGCTTTGTACTCGTTGATATGTAGACATGCAAAGGCCAGTCTTCTCCCAAATCAATTGCCTTCAGATGCTCGGATTTCAAGTTTTCGTCTAAAAGTTCCATCTGCAGAACTAGAGAGGTCTTTAAAGATAAAAGAGCGGTTGGAAGCATCAATAACATTGAAGAAGCTTCTTCTTATGTTGGTACTTTTTGGTACTTCCATGGTGATTGCAGATGGAGTTGTCACCCCGGCAATGTCAGGTTTACATATCGCCTCCCTCATGTTCTCATTATATTTCCTAACAGAATATCTGCTGTTTTTGGAGCATTTGGTCTATGCTACAATTTTGACCAAATTACTAATCAAATACGTGTACTACTCCTTCATAAATAGAGCCTGTGTTTGCGCCTTTGCCAAAAGAAAGTTGCTTCTGATGATGCTCCATTATGTGAACATAAATTAGAAAAAAAAGGATAAATTCATTCACAGATGTTTTCCTTGGATTTATTTACCGTGACCCTTTGTTTTTTGTAGCAAAATTTTGTGTCATTTGGATCCTAGCATCTGAAACTTTTGAAATGCTTGAAAATCTTAATCTTGAATTTCAGATATTTCAATGCTTATATTGTAAGTGATTTTTTAATTTTACATTTCTTGGAATTTACAGTCATGTCAGCTGTGAGTGGCCTCAAGGTTGGAATAGCCCGTGTTCAACAAGGTGAGCCCATGAATTATGATCTAATTTTTGTGCTATTTGAAATTTTTTTTTAGCATGTCAAAGATGATAAGCTTGTAAAAAATTGTGTATTCTTGAATGTTTTTGTTATCTTTGATACTGCATGAAGTTTACAACTATAACCAATGAATTGATGTTGTTTTTACTATAACTTGTGTACGCCTTTTAGGTTTTATGCCTTAGACTGTTTTTTTATCTGCATGGATCTTATCTTTTTGTTGAGTTAATGCGGTGTAAATTGCATTCAGTGGATGTGATATTTTGTTTTGTTTCTTAACTTTGAATAGCAAGTTAGGTTGGATTGACAGATGCAAATTACTCTGTTTTCATCGAACGTACCTTTTAATAATTTGATTGACTTTGAGTTTTTGATTCCTTCTCTCGGCTGATGTCTTCTTTCCATTTTTTGCCCAACAAAATTAACCTATCCTTCAACATTCATTTTTGGTGCATGCTTTAGCTGAAGGCCTGTTCATGTACTTACTGAAAGTCTGTAAATTGATTTCAGGCAACTGAATTAAGCTGCCAAAACTGTATTGTTTCTCATGGTTGTACCATTGTTGATAATCACTTCACTTATTTTGTTTCTTTTTCCTTCTTTATTTTCTTTTTGCAGATGAAGTTGTTATGATTTCAGTAGCTTTTCTTGTCATATTGTTCAGTGTGCAGAGGTTTGGAACAAGTAAAGTTGGGCTTGCAGTTGGCCCTGCTTTGTTTATATGGTTTTGTTCCCTTGGAGGCATTGGTATCTATAACCTCATGAAATATGGAACAACAGCTTTGAGGGCATTTAATCCTGTTTACATCTATTACTTTTTTGAGAGAAATACAACTCAGGCCTGGATGTCTCTTGGAGGTTGCCTTCTTTGTGCAACAGGTACATTTGTTTTAATGACTGTACGCATCAATTATATTGTCGTTATATTGTCAGTCTTTACTCTAATGCTATGCTTTTATGTTCATCATTCTGTGATTGTATTTCCTGGGGTAAGAATTCTTATAAACTGGAATTTCATTTGAAAAAGAGTGATTTTGGATAAAATGAGATTGCTCTGCTATTTTTTGATGCTCTGCTTGCAAGCAAATGTTCTTTAAAGTGGGATACATTTTATTTTTCTTTCATTCTATTTCTCTGGAAATTGAGTTGCCAGAAATCAAAATTCCTTTGAGCATGCGAAATGACTGCAGATTGCCTGGGACTGTTCTTTTTTCTTCCAGTTCTTATGGTTTCAAGCAAATTATCTTGGAAGAAATATTACCATCAGTTGGTTGCAAAACCAATCAAAATTTCTCATCCTTTTTTCTGTGGTAATTATGAACTTTGCCCTGGTTCAAGTTTTAGTATGCAACTAATTCTAGTTGGGAGCTTTAATGTGTTAGAATATTAGTTGCATTCAAATTCAAAGACAATATTGGACTATGGTTTGCCTTCCTATGGTTGACGCGACATTTCATATTTACTATTTTAATATTGTTGAAGCACTCTCCTGAAATGTGCTTGAATATTGAATGAATATATCATATCTTGATATATATATATATATATTGAGAGTTAAAGGTCAATGTATATACTTCATAGATTCACATTGACTAGGTTTTAGCAGGAGCGCAACCAAACTATTTCTACGCATGGTTAAGATTTGTGGAAAGAACATCTTTTTTTCCTGAGCTTCTCTGGCTACCATCTAATGCAAGATGAGGTCAAGGAATGTTTTCTAAGCATAACTTAACCAATCATTGCTCTGCAATGGTGTGGGATTTTTTACCAGCATATGAACAAGACAAGTGACCATGTGTTTTAGGAAGCTCCAACCATGCTGCTTGGGTGGTTGATATGCAGTTCGATCAAATTTCACAATTATGCATGGAAAAACCATATGTTTTTATATATGTGAGAGAACAACAAAAAATATAGTTATACTTAGATATGATTTATTGGATTTCAGGGTCTGAAGCAATGTTTGCTGACCTTTGCTATTTCTCTGTAAGGTCTGTTCAGGTAAAACATTGGCACCAAGCCCTCTTTGGGCATCTACTTCTTCATTAAGCTCTCATAAATATTCTGAACATTTTGTTATGATGTTTACATTTCTAATCCCTCACCCATTTGCAGCTTACGTTTACATTGCTGGTTCTGCCTTGTCTTCTGCTGGGTTATCTTGGTCAGGCTGCATTCCTCATCGAAAACCAAACCACAGCTGAGCAGGTCTTCTTTTCTTCTATTCCAGGTAAGTTGGAGAGCTTTTATCATTCTTTTCTTTTTTCTTTTTGTCCACAGTACATAAAGATGAAATTGAAGGAAGCTTTGTCTTTTTAGCCCATTTTGTTATACTGTTAAACTTTCAGTTTTTACGTGACTTTTGATGTGGCTAATCTTCAATTGCCTTAGTTGGCACTATGCAAATTCTATAGTGTGGACTAAAGGTGCAAGATGGGCCTGGCCCGGATTGCAACCGTGCCGGGCCGGCACGGCCCACCTTTCATGGGGGGTCGGCCCAGTCCGAAGCACGGCCCAGGCCATCTGGGCCGGGCCGGACGGCCCATATTTTTTAAAAATATTATAAAATTTATTAAAAATACTTTAAAAATACTAAAAATTAAGAAAATATTTTTTAAAAAAAATCTAAATATAGTAAATTTACATGAATACAATTATACAAGAAAAGATAATTTTTTCAAATTTAACATAATATTATAAGATTACATAGAAAAAATAAAGATAAACTAAAAATAAATTACAAATAGATATAGAAAAATTTTTGACATTTATTTAAAAACTATGACAACAATTTAGAAAATTACAAGCTTAGAACTTCAAATCTTGAGCCGGAGTAATGAAATGCTTGAGCCGAATTTGACAAACTTCAAATCTTGAACTTAAAAAAGTAATTATATTTTAAAGTCTAAAATACCCTAAAAAACTAGCCGTTTTATAGTTGTTAAAGGGGCTAAAAATGTCATTTTTTAATGTTTAAATTAATTAGGTTAAAAAATAAAAAGAAAATCCTGCCGGGCCGGCCCGCAACGGCTAGTTGCGGGCCGTGCCGGGCTGGCCCGCGTGCTCGGGCCAGCCCAGCCCATGGCGGGCCGCCATGGCTTGGCCTGGCCCGGCCCAATGATGTGGGCCGTGCCAGCCTGGCCCGGCCCAATGATGTGGGCCGTGCCAGCCTGGCCCGGCACTGTAGCTGTCCGGGCTCGGGCCGGCACGGCCCAGCTTGCACCTCTAGTGTGGACACTGGAAAAGAGCCACGTTAAGAACATATCCAAAATTTTTAAAAGAGGACACTTTCAGACAAGTCCTTTAAACTATTTAATTTTTTTTTTAAAAAATTATGCTTGGATCATGAGTAGAATGCTGAAACTTGAATTTCTGATCTGTGCTTCTCCTCAACAGGTGGGGCATTCTGGCCAGTCCTATTCATAGCCAATATAGCTGCACTGATAGCAAGTCGAGCAATGACAACCGCCACATTTTCATGCATAAAGCAATCAACAGCCCTAGGTTGTTTTCCTCGCCTCAAAATCATTCACACATCTCGGAAGTTCATGGGACAGATATACATTCCTGTTATAAACTGGTTTCTTTTGATTGTTTCTCTGGGATTTGTGGCCACTTTTGGAAGCATAAATGAGATTGGGAATGCATATGGTATAAAATCCTTCTACTGCACATTTTTCATTTACACATGATCATTTCACTTCTATTCCAGTTTGTACATATTTCTGATATTTGATCAGCCTTCAATGTTATGACTACAGTAACTGCCTTAAGGAATATGCTTGCTCTTTCACTTGTAATTTCCTATAGCAAATTTTGTGCAAGTACTTGCACCATATTCTCTGCATTTCTCCCTCCTGATATAGAATTTTTTTGCAGGCATTGCCGAGCTTGGAGTGATGATGATGACAACCATCTTAGTGACCATCATAATGCTTCTGATCTGGCAGATTAATATCATCATTGTGCTCAGCTTTGTCAGTTTTTTCCTAGGTTTGGAATTAATTTTCTTCTCCTCAGTTTTAGGCAGTGTAGGCGATGGAAGCTGGGTCTTGCTGGTTTTTGCAGCAGTTTTATTTTTTATCATGTACATATGGAATTACGGCAGCAAACTGAAGTATGAAACTGAAGTGAAACAGAAACTTTCAATGGATTTGCTGACAGAGTTGGGTTGCAACCTTGGTACCATTAGAGCCCCTGGCATTGGGTTGGTATACAATGAACTTGTCAAAGGAATTCCTGCAATATTTGGTCACTTCTTGACTACCCTTCCAGCAATTCATTCTATGATCATATTTGTATGCATAAAATATGTACCAGTTCCAGTTGTGCCACAGAGTGAGAGGTTTCTCTTTCGACGAGTTTGCCCAAAGAGCTATCACATGTTCCGTTGCATTGCCAGGTATGTGGAAAGTGTGAAAATTTGTAACTTCCCTTTGATCAATAATTCATAAAGGCATATGTTTAATGGGAAACCCTTTATTTACAAATTCCTTATCTATTCATCTGCTGGACTTATGCTAAACAGTGGTTTTCCTGAGGTTGTTTAAACCATGTTGGATGCCATGTACGCAATTTCTTTTGTCTGCTCTTGATAAGTTATAATAATAAATAATAAGTTCTATTAGTTTACATTTCTTGCATTGGTTTATGATGGAGCACTTCATATAGAAGTTGTGACTGTTTAAAAATATCATTTGGCACTCTAAAACTAGTTGTTTGTCCCTCAGACATCAGAAATTATATAGTGGAGCTAATTCTCTAAAATTAGAAGGGAAGTTTATATGCTCATCTGATGTTAAGCTTACTATTGGTGCACATGTTCTTTTGTGTTTTCCTGGTGTGCATATATACTTTTTTAGTTGAATTACCATGTAATACAGCATATAATAGGACGTAGGTTAGCATCTTCTTTTGTGCTTCAGCAAGTGCCCAAATCATTCACTGACTTTGGTTTACTGGCAAACGTAACTTTTACATGTTAACTGTTGTAAAGTGAACTGAAATTTGATTTCATCATAGGTATGGTTACAAGGATGTAAGGAAAGAAAACCACCAGACATTTGAACAGCTTCTTATTGAGAGTCTTGAGAAGTTCATTCGACGAGAAGCTCAAGAGCGTTCTTTGGAGAGTGATGAGGATGCTGACACTGATGCTGAAGAGGAGGCGTGCTCAAGAATTCTTATTGCACCCAATGGGAGTGTATATTCTCTTGGTGTTCCTCTTCTAGCTGATTATAGCTGCATTGAAAAGCCAAGCACTGAAGCAAGTACTTCTTCCCCAGAAGTTCGAGATGAGTTAACAGCAGATGCCGGTCAGAGCCTTGAAAGGGAGCTCTCCTTCTTACATAAGGCCAAGGAGTCTGGTGTGGTGTACCTCCTCGGCCATGGCGATATTAGGGCCAGAAAGGACTCTTGGTTTATCAAAAAGCTGGTTATAAACTATTTCTATGCATTCTTGAGAAAGAATTGCAGGCGAGGAATTGCTACTCTGAGCGTTCCCCACACAAACTTGATGCAGGTGGGCATGACTTACATGGTCTGAGAATTTTCCATCATGTGAAAAGCAAGGAATTATCAATATATTGTATATCTATGATTAAGGTTAAGGATCATATCATTGGTCTTTGAGAACTGACAGGAAGTGAAATATACCATCTGGAAGAGACGGGGAAATAACTATTTTTGTGTGCATGGACGAAAACAGTGGGAAAAAGGATTTCTGTGCTTGGGCAAGATATTACTATAATTCTCAGTTGTGGCTTTTCAACAACTCTTGACATCAGTTGTTCAGTTGTGGCTTCGCCTTGTAACTAATTGTCTTCCATTTGTCCCAGGAAACAGAGTTAATCAGTGATGTTAAATTACCTTCTTGAAGCTTTCTGGACGGCAAGAACTAGCACTGGTTCAGGTTTTGTTTTGCTATTTTGAAAGTTCCATCGATGTGAAATTTCTGATATTGAACATTTTTTTTGGGAGGCATTTTGTTTTTCACAGTCAAAAAGAAAAAAACATTCTGAATGAGACATTACGTTTGGTTTGCCGGTTCATTCATACCACTTTGCTGGTTCTTTCATACATGTGGTATCTGTTTAGGTTTAAGATATAAATGTTATTTAATATTTAACTTTCGGTTTGAATGAAATGCTTGTCTTGTATCTGTTGACGATGTTCCGAAACACATGCATGTCAAATTAATGCAGCCAGCCAGCCAGCCAGCCAGCCAATGAATATGCCTATTAAGCTCTTGCTTCAATTCCTTGTTATTTGTTTATTCCTTATTGTGAAACAGATGCCAATCAAAAAACGAATCTCATGTTAGCCTTAGCTAATACTTTGATTATTATTCTAGATGAGGAAGGTATTTAGTGGCTGAAAAGCTAAATTATCTTATCAAGTACAATTAGCGAGACCCACCCGCTTGATTTTTTCTAAGATGATTAAGGAAAATTTATCTCATTAGTGTGAATTTATGTCTAAATATCCGGTACCCCTTTTGCAAGCTAAAGTATTGTCTTTGGTTCGTCGCATTAGATTTTCTCTGTCTATAACCGATGACGGACTATAATTAAAATAACAAAAAGAAAAATACTAATGCTCGTCTCCGTTCCAATTTATTTAGTGAATCAAGAAATTTAAATTGTGATTAGCATCAAAATGTTATTTTCTAGTGTTCGTCACATGATGCGTTGTTTCATTCTCTAAATTATAATTCGTACATATGTTCACATCTGGAACACATCTTTTCCACTCAAAACTAACCCAAAAAAAACAAAAAAAACAATGCTGCCCATTCTCTCACCACCTAACCCTGGATTTTTTCACTTAATATTACAATATGGAACAAGTGAATTTTTCTTATTACTTAATATGTGATTTGATTGATTGAATCTTTTTTATTTTTTAATTAATTTTTTTTGCTGCTTTGAATTTGAAAATGGAATTTTTCTTGCTTCAAAGTCCGATACATTACTACATCTTCATCAAAAGTGACCATCCTCTAGAATTTTTTCAATGCATAATCTCCTTTTTTTTTTTTTTTTGCCTTTAAATTAGCATCTTTGTCTTTCATGTTCTCATCTACCCTTGGTGATGGTTTAGCAACTCTTTATTTCATGGTTTAATAATAAGATCAATCATGTCTATTTTTGTCGTTTTAGTAAATTTCATAAACGAACCAACTAAATCCATGCACTTAGATACCCATAATTAATATCGGTACTAATAATACAATTTCATAATAAATCTTATAAAAAAAGAAATATTTACATATAAAATACATAAAGATGGAAATGGAAAAAGATTGATGCGAAGATGATTACTTTGACTCAATGGGATTAGTGTTTGATTTAATTTATGGGACCCAAAGAGCACTCAAAAGAAGCAGAGAGATGCTAATAATTCAATGAAGATAGAGCTGGCTACTGAGCCTGACCAAAATGGTTGGACCCAACCCTGCAATGTGGTCCTCCTAACCGACATCTGTCACTTACTACTTGCTAGGGATGGTGAGTGGATGGGACCATCCATGACCCTCTTTGGTTCACATCTATGTATATATAAATTTATGTATTTAATTTTTCTCTTTTTCATATAAATTTATGTTTTTTACATATATAATAGCCCTATCAAAATATGAAAAATAAATGTGTTTTTTTACTAGTGAAATTTTAAATATTTAGCATTTCATATATATCTATATAAGTTAAATTCATTTTACAAAATTTAATGTTTTGATTATATATATATATATATATATATATATATATATATATACACCTAATTATAACTATTGAATTTACTTTCAATGATTAGACATAATAACAAACAATATAAAAAAATATTAAACAGTAAAAAAATATAATATTTTATACAATATTTATATAAATAATAATCACTTTATCATTTATCAAACCACATCCAATCAACTTTCTTAATATCAAAGTAATATAATTACTTTGATATGTATATATATATATATGTGAAACAAGAGCTTTCTACTTGAGAGTACAGTATTACTCAATCTTCAAATCTCTCGTATCAATGATTATATATAAATAGACACACGCGCGCGCGCGCACACACACATATACAGATGATCCAAAATAGAACATGAGTAGATATATATATGAATATTTGGATATATAGAAGGTGGTTGTCCTTGTCCATGAGTAGTCACAAGACTAGCCTGTACTAGTACTACTACAACTAGTCCCACATGCAACACACTTTGCTTGCATGCCCCACGTATAGAATCTTCAGAATTTTGTAAAATTCCATAAAGCACCGTCACCCCCAAGGCCCCAACCCCACCCCCACTCCCTCCTGTCTCGTCCTCTCCCACCTTATTCCTTCCATGCTTGTTCTCTCCATTCTTTTCATATATTTCTTGATCGATCCCTCTCTCTAGCTCTCAGTGCTCCATACCTATACATATAATATTATATATAGTATTAATAAATTTATTTATAGGAGAAGAAAAGAATAGAAGGCCAGTCTTGAGATCTCTGTTCATTGTCATAGCACATCTATATGTATATATATATATATATAGTTTTGTTGTTGTTTATTTATTTATTTATTTATTTATTGTTTATGACCAATCTTATCTTAGTACGCCATTAAAGAGAGACTGAAAGACACAGAGCTCCACCTTAAAATTCAATGGTGGAATAATAATTGAGATCCCTCGAGACACTACAAAATCCTTTCATTCTCCCCACCTTCATCCCTCACTCCTCTCTCTCTTTTCTATGAAAGAAGCCATGCATGCATAGAATCAAAACAACAAAACCAGCAGACCAAAAAGAAGAGAAATTTAAAGAAGGTGTAGCTTCTTCCTTCTCCTCATATATCCTCTCCCAACTCTCTCTCTTTCTTTTATATTTATATATACACAACCAATTAATTACCAAGTAAAGTTGGTCCTCTTCTCTTTTTCTTGGGATTAATTAATTCCCACTCTTCTTATAAGTTCTTCTGTCTTTCTTATAATATCATCATCTTCTCTATCAACCAACAACAACAACAAGAAGAAAACAATGATGATGTGCAGTGATGACAACCTCTCCAACCAGCAATTCCCAAAGGTTTAGTACTACTGCTCGATCCTCAGTTCATCCATCTTTCATTCTCTTCCATATTAACAAACTCTAAACTCTCATATATAGGTTATGATGAACAAGGACAAGAGACTTGTTCCCACTTCTTCTTCTACTACAATGCCAATACCGAATGAAGCACAACAAAACCAAAAACAAGATGGAAAAGGTGGTCTGAAATGCCCACGCTGCAACTCTCCAAACACTAAGTTTTGTTACTACAACAACTACAGTCTCTCCCAACCTCGCCATTTCTGCAAGTCCTGCAAACGCTACTGGACTCTCGGCGGCTCTCTCCGCAACGTCCCCGTCGGCGGTTCTTCCCGGAAGAACAACAAACGCTTCAAGCCTCGCCGCCATCTCTCCTCTCCTCCTCCTCCTCCTCCTCTTCCTCCTCTCCCAAACCCTTTGCTTTTCAGCACTGATATGATCACCAATTCTCTCACCAACGTTAATGATCTTAGTCTCCCTTCCTTTCCATCTTCTTCCATTGATGAGCAGCTTCCCAACCTTGGATTAATACACTCCACCAGCGCTGCTGGTTACTTGAACTTCTTCTCTTCATTTAACCATGATAATAATTTCCACCAACCTTTACTTCCATCAGACTACCATGTCCTCCCTTGTGATAATATCATTAATAATATTAATCTCACTTCTGATCATGATCTTTACTTGAACTCTGGTTCTGATTTATTTTTATAATCTCAGTTGCAGCTGTGAGTGATTTTGTTTTTTTTTTTTTTTTTTTAATTTAAGGTCATTGTGTATATAAAATTGTTCTTCTTTTTATCTGTCTTTTAGAGAGGTAATTAATTAAGGTTTTTGTGTTTATGACAAGGGTACTAGCTTGGGTTTTTTTTTCTTTTCTTAAATTTTCATTATTTGTAACAGTTTGTTGATTTCAATGAAAAAATTTGAGTGGTTTTGCTTTTTCTTGTTTAAAATTAATTAAGCATTTATGTGATTCTTCTTAAAAGTCTGTACTCTCTACCTCTCCTAACTTTAGTTTGAAATCACATTGGACAGTGTGCTTGCGTTGGAATACCAAGTGATCTAATTAATTGTTTTGAAAGTCTTGATGGTCATTGCATTTTGATCATATGCTTTAATTGCTGATATTAATTATTATTTAATTTGTAGTACTAATCATTATATGTAAGCATGAAATTGTGATGACTTCTTTGAAACTAATTATGATTGGTTTGTGACAATTGGAATGCCTTATTGTTGAAGTTTGTGTTTGGGATTAAAACTTTTGAGTGCTCTCTCTCTCTCTCTCTATCAATGTTGGTGACAACTAAACAATCAAACTCATCAAGATTTCATATTGCGTTTTCATGGGGCTACAATGTCACTCATTGCTCATGCAAATCAGTGTTTTCTTATTAAAAATTTGATCCTGAATTGCCATGTTGCCTACCATTCATTTTCATAATGAAAACATCCAAATATACTAGCTTTTTAAATTCAATTTTTTTTTTGTTGATAAAATGTATAAACCACAACTTTAGAAGGCATAAAAAAATTATAATACAACCATCACTATAACAAAATAATAATTTACCTATGGTACCTAATGACACATTTCGTGGATACATACACACGGAATACTCACATAATAATAAAATAAAAATATATCAAATTTACCTTGGGAATAAGTACATATTTACCTATAAAATTATCTTGAAACTGATTAATCTGTTGGTAAATAAAGTAGGTAGTTCCCACCTCAAAATCATCCACAGATTATTTAGGGAAAACTTGTGTGGGTAAAATTTCCATGGGTAATCCATGGTACCATAATTTACCCACACATTGTCCATAGATGTTTTTTTATGTGTACTAATGTCATGAGTAATCCCTTGAGCGGGAATTTGAATTCACAATATTGTTACCCACGAATCATAAATCAAAATATTTGTTAAAATTTCAGTTTAATAACTTCTCCTCCTCATGAATGCCTACTAGTTTCATGCTTTACTTTGAGTCAATGCAAAAATCTTATATGCAATGATTAGGCATCTCTATGGGCTAATTATAAGAAATGAAATACAAAGGCAAATGAAAGATATAAGATTGCAGGTGATAACATCAATGTAGAGTCAACCATTCATGGCCCTTGTAAAAACAGTTAACTGGAATTACTGTTTAGGACAAACTGGAATTGTGAAATCTTGATAATTTGGCTAAAGTAATTCCATTTGTGTGAAAAAAATTGGTAATGACCATCATTGGACTCCAAAACCCTATGGGTCAATTCACATGCATGTTCCTATTGAGAACGGTTGCATCCCTACTTGGTTAGGTTATCAAAAAAGTAAGAATTTTGTTATCTCAAGTTAACCAATTAAAAATATTGAGTTTTTAGGGACAAAGTTATTTCATGAAATTAGATCTAGGGATATCTAAAACCCCCACCGGTAAGAAGCTCAAAAACAAGATCTACTCTGCAAATATCAACTACTTTTGATCCGTGGAATCTTTAAACTTTTCCGAGACAGTAGCTCTTAGAGATTGAGTAATAAAATATGAATAATACCGGCTTAGAAAAAAAAAAAATTTATGTCCCTAATTATGATTAAAAAACTACTAATAACTATTCTCTAAGTAGTTAAAATGGATCATCCTAAACCGATAAAGTTTCCACCACCATTTTTGTAACAAAGTATGATTGAAATATTGAAGATAGATATATAGTTTTTCACAAAGAGAGACTTGCACATAGAACAAGATGGTATAATTCTTATTTTATTTGGTTAAATATAAACAAATCATAACTTTATCTCCTATAATAACTCAATCATAATTTATAAAAACTTAATTAAAATTTTAAATTTCATGTAAATTTAATTCAATAAATATTACGTTTTATAATAGGATTTATGCAAATGTTTCTCTCAAAATACCTCGCGGGGGCGCGGCTAGTTTACTCAATAAAACGGATCGGATCAAATCATGTCCTTGATCCGACCCGTTTTAGTAAACGGGTAGGATCAATAGTCTCGCCCCCAGACACGGCCTTTTCCCTAAACGGGTCGGATTTGTAATCTAGGTAGATCCGACCCGTTTGTAGCCCTACTTGAGCTTTCAGTTCCGAACCCTTCTTCGTCCCTTCTACTCCCTCGATCGATCAAGAGTGCTGGTTCTTTTCAGGTAATCCTTCGATTCTGTGCTTATTTTCATGGAAATCGATAGAAAAAGCATCACGCTCGATTTTTTTTTATCGATATATGTGTAGATATTCTGTGTGATGTTGTTTGAGTATGGGATTCATTGATTCAATGGGTCTTGTGTGTAGATGATGGCATACCATGCTTTTCTAAGATTTTTTTTCGCGGCGGCCGTCTGGTGCTCTGCATATGCCGCCACGGCTGTTCTTGTGATTCTCCGCTTCTTCTAAAATCTCACCTTTTGCTTTGATCATTGACTGGTGAAGGAGTTTCTGGCTTTGATCGATCATGGGGTATGCTCAGCTGGTTATTGGTCCTGCTGGTAGTGGCAAGGTGATTGAATTTGTTCAATTTTTTTATTTTATCCTGGGAAATTTGTAATCTTTGTAGTTCAAGTGGATAGGTTGACTGACAAAATACTGTTTTTGTTGCTTGTTCAGTCAACTTATTGCTCTAGCTTGTATCAACACTGTGAAACTGTTCGGAGGACTATGCATATTGTGAATCTTGATCCT
Organism: Dioscorea dumetorum; assembly: GCA_902712375.1. Lineage (NCBI taxonomy): Eukaryota > Viridiplantae > Streptophyta > Magnoliopsida > Dioscoreales > Dioscoreaceae > Dioscorea > Dioscorea dumetorum. The sequence continues at coordinate 136,907 of CACTHL010000277.1, forward strand.
GCTGCAGAGCATTTTGATTATCCAGTTGCTATGGGTACCATTGTCTTCTGAGCATGTTCTTGTTGTTTTCCCCCTTGTTGTCCATGTGTTTATATAATTTTCATATGATATTGCTATGTTTGTGCAGATATAAGGGAACTTATTTCATTGGATGATGTTATGGAGGAGCTTGGTTTGGGCCCTAATGGTGGCCTCATTTACTGCATGGAGTATCCATTTAGTGTAATTTCTGAGTTTGTATGGTTTGAATAATGTAAGCAGTTATACATGGACTGTTCTAGGTGTATATTTGATCCTACAGATATGAACCTTTAGCAATAATGTTTTTTTCCTATAATTGAATCAATTATAGAGTTGGGTTGAATTCTTGTTTTCATTATTGGGTTTTTGGATAATAGGTGCAATTATAGATATCTGATTAGTTTGCATAGTTGTTTGTTACTTTGGATTCCTTACAGCATCTCCAGGCATCTTGAAGAGAATCTTGATGACTGGTTGGCAGAAGAACTGGATAACTATTTGGATGATGACTATCTTGTTTTTGATTGCCCAGGTTATTTTCTTTGTATTACTTGGTGTTACATTGATTTTGTTATTTTGTTATTGGAAGTTTGAATCTTAAATATATCTGAGATGTGTTGTTCGTTCGTAATGATGGACAAAGATTTCTTATAGGACAAGTATTACAAGGAAATCAAGAGGCTTTGCAAAGAACAAATTTTGTTTATGAATTCCTTTTATACAGTGCGATTCCCTGATCTTCCAGGAATGTGGAAGCTGAGGATTCTAGCAAATCTTGTTTAGAAATTCCTTTTGGCATTTTAGATTGTCAAATCAGGCAACTGCCAGTGTCTAATTTCTTATAAAATGTTATATCCAACCTTCAGAAAAATGACAGCACTGAGTTCACAAAAGTTGTAAATGAGCACCATGGTTTGTAATGACATTTTATTATATAGTTGTTTGACCATAGCACAAGCTTTTACATATTTATCTTGGTGAGTTTGACTTGACTGCTTCAGAACTTCATTTGGCCATAGAACTTAAGATTATTTATCTTTTTTCTTCCAACTTCATGTTTTAATATCTCAAACAGTTTCCCTTGTGAATTTTAATCATCACCCTTGTCACAAAGGATATTTAAACAGCAAAAGCATATTTGGAACAACGCTTTCAATTCATATGCTTTGAGCTTCTTTGTTTCTTAAACAATAACCTTGATACTGAATTATACACAGTATAGATGTTCTTGATCTATGACAATATTTTGAATTTAGTGTAAGCAATCCATGTAAATGTTAATGAAATTATTATCCTTAGAATCAAGATTTTAGCCTCATATTTTAAAGGTTTAATGAATAGTTAGATATCTATATCTTGAATGGTGAAACTTATGACGGATCGACAATTTTCAATGTGCAATGATGCTTCCCAAGACGGGAAAAAAAATTCACTTTAGCGTTGAGATAATGAAGTTTGTTACGAGTGTCATATAAGTAGAAACCTTATTAAAACATTTAATGTTTTTTGACTGATATTGGTCGAGCCTGACTTTCTTCTGGATCCATGTTACCTTTACAGGTCAGATTGAACTTTTTCGCATGTCCCAGTTCTGCGTAATTTTGTGGACCATCTGAAGCGGAAAAACTTCAATGTCTGTGCAGTGTATTTGCTTGATTCTCAGGTTTGTCAAATTGATGTCTGCTGAAGTCGCATGTATATTCTTCAGACCATCTACATCAATCTGATATCTGGAGTACTGTTGTCTTCAGTTCATGACTGATGTCACCAAGTATATCAGCGGTTGCATGGCTTCTCTTTCTGCAATGATTCAGCTTGAACTGCCTCATGTCAATATTCTCTCAAAAATGGACCTTGTGGCAAACAAAAGGGATATAGAAAAGTAAGATCTGTTTAAAACTGACCAAATTACACTTTCTTTATCATTTTTTATTTTAATGAATTCTCATAAAATTTCATTTTCAGTTACTTAAACCCAGAGGCCACTACCTTACTTTCCCAGTTAAATCAGAACATGGCACCTAAATTTGCAAAACTGAACAAAGCTTTGGCTGGACTGGTGAGTTGATCTTGTTAAGTATGATTATTTGCGTGTTGCTTTTATTTCACCACTCATTGTCAATCCGTATTTACTACTGTTTTTAGGTAGATGAGTTCAGTATGGTCAACTTTGTGCCCCTTGACTTAAGGAAGGAGAGCAGGTTTGTTTATACTATCCCTTCTGTTTCAGTCATTCAATTAATCTCCAGACAATTACTGAGAAGTCATAACTTTAACTCTAGAAAATTCTGTATTTAAGTTCCATTTCTGTCAGTATATGCTTACTTATAAGCTTTGCTTATATATGCCATGATGCATGCATTTCACTATTTCAGAAATAGATCTATATAAACCATTTCTATTCGGTTTCATATGCTACAAATGCCTGTAAAAGAATAAATGTATGGTTGATGATCATTGTAGTCCAGTCGAGCTTATTTCATCGTTTGTTCTTCTCTTGCAGTATACAATATGTATTATCATACATCGACAATTGCATCCAGTATGGAGAAGATGCCGATGTGAAGATCAGAGATTTCAATCCCGAGGATGATTAGTCTTGCAGTGTGCGGGCACAAAACTGTATAGTGAGCTACTAGTGGGTTTGCATTAAGTTGCTGCTTTTGACCATGAAATGAACTAGGGTCCCTATTCTCTCTGCATACCGACAGAGTTTTATCCCATATCTTCTGGTTTTCTTTGTTTATTTTCTGTGAATTTATCATGAGTAATTGGCTTCACTTCTCCTTTCGTGATTTATATATATATACAGTTTATTGTCCAGTTAATTATTTTTCATTAATTAATAGATGCATAGATGCATAACATGGTGAAATGTCTTTGTATTACTTATATGCGTGTGCTTTTCAAACATTAACATTATATATATATATATATATATATATATATATATAAGCTAAAGATTCAGTAACATCAAGGTGGCATAAATGAAAAAAAAGAGAAAAAAATAAACTAGGAAAAGGCTGGCAAACACAAAGTAGGCGATAAATATCACAAATCTCCAGGTGTCAAGAGCGGTACGAACACCAAATTCAACCAAGTGTTCATCTCTTCACAAGCACCACCAAACTCCCACCGCAAGAAACTCAAGAACCATGCCACCACCTTCATCCTCTTCCATTATCCATCCCTCTTCCCCCAAACCCACAGATTTAACTCTCTTCTCCTCTTCATCCTCTCAAATCCCTTCATGCACCCCCCCCTTTCCTCACTCATATATACACACACATACACATATCCATCAAGTCACATTCATTCTCATCTCATTTAATTACTAGTAATTAGAGAGAGAGAGATCAGAGATGATGATGGAGCTTGAGAGGCAAAGAGAACTACTGAGGAAGAAGAAGAGTGAGGAAGCACCAAAGAGGTGTCCCAGATGTGACTCCATGCAAACAAAGTTCTGCTACTTCAACAACTACAGTGCATCTCAACCTCGCCATTTCTGCAAGTCCTGCAAACGTTACTGGACCGACGGAGGCGCTCTCCGCAACGTCCCCCACGGCGGCGCCACCTCCCAGCGCCGCCCCAAGCGTCCGAGGATATCCACATCTGCTTCTATATCCTCTTCTTCTTCTTCTTCTTCTTCATCTTTATCACCCACTGTTTTCCCTCTGACTTTCACAGCTCCTCTTCCTCCAACTATGTTGCCATCTTTTCATATGCCCCCTGCTGAGTTTGGTGAGCCATGGCCGGAGTTCGATAACTGGGGAGAGGAGGATATACCTGTCCATGAGTCCCATCCTCCACCAACAATCATATGATCTCAAGCTTCATGCTTTGTAATGAGAAGAACATGGTTCTGGGTTTCAACTGTGTCTGAATCTGGGTTCTGGGACAAAAAAAAAAAAGGGTAAAGATATGATGCTAACATTTCACAATATCTCCTGGTTTATTTTCAAAGAGTATCAATTATCAAACGCTGAATTCCCAAATGATAACCGGGTCACATTCATATATTATACATATAAAAAAAGAGAATATACCCACAACGAATGAAATGCAGCGTATATCACAATTCATGAGATTTCCTTGTACTGGTACTTGAGCATTGTCCAGATAGATGAACCGTCTTTCAAGATCCTACCTGCAATAAACAGATAAATGGGGAATTTCATACATAGGAAGTTGCAGAACTTTATTAGCAAGAGGAATGAATAGCAACAGATAAAGAATCAGATACCAGTGCAACCACATGCATGCCATTTAGGTGGAATCCTATATAGACAGCTGCAAATATACTCAAGTAGGGCATATTCTAAAGATAGAAGACAACAGATAAATAGTTCTAAAGTCGCCATTCATAAATCACAAATTGGATCCTTCGGACCAACCATTATTGCCAAGATTTGCTAGATGATATCTAACAATAAACAGGATATAAATTCACACAATACTGAATATGCTTTTACAGGCAAATATTCCAGTGTCTGTATACAAGAGAATGAAAGGTGTTGTGTCACGCAATCACCAATTCTAACATAGCCTTAACAAACCCCCATGATAAGTATCCAAGTTAACCTAAATGTATTTAATCATTCTCCTATGTTAAGGTCACCACAATGTGTTTTAGTCTACGAGTTAACGTAAATGAAGTTAATCATTCTTCTATGCCAAGGTCAACCCAATATGTGATAGTCTACACGATAAACAGCTTATTCTAGCAATTCAGGAATCACTTTATACACACACCTATTAACAGTTTTCTATAATAATTTCCATACGGCATTAAACAGATTTACAAGAGCTTTAACAACAATATTGTAAAAACAAAAACCACAGTTAAGTTTGCTAGTACACATGAAGGTCCAAAAAATTATTTCCTAAAGCTTGAAACCATCCCTCTATCAAAATCTCAGCATTTTACAAAGAGATTGATGAAGAGCACCTTCTGATGTGTAGATTGACATCCTACTACTTAGGGGTCAACATATTATCAAATAAAAAATAGACGGAACATTTTGGTTTTTGACCAAGCATCTTTAATGATAAAATGATGATAGTGAGCATACGTATAGAAGAAATTAGATCTCCTAAATCATTGTGCTAGAATCAATCAGGATGGAAAAATCACTTACTTGATATATTCATCTCACTAGATTCACTTGTAAACCAGCCTTCCAGATCAGACATGCTGCATAACAATAACACATTTGCTGCAATACAAACCTTTGCCTTCCAACAGCATAAATTCCACGGGACCAGAATTCTTTGTAACAAATCTCATGTCCCCCTCATTATTCCTGCACTTATGGTTTCTTCAACCAAGCAAACAGTCTCCACATTTAGCATATGGGAGGTACAAAATTCACTCGACAGTCTCTTGATTGCCAAAGGTCAGACACCAGAGGGTTAGGCTGTTTATTGACTCAGGAAGCCAACAGAGCCCACCATACATAAGGACCTCGTCATAAGCTCAAAACTTACACCTTCTCAAAATAAATTATGCTACTGAGATATGTGTAACTTGTTAACAAATTCAGGAACAACGGGTAAACAAAATATCATGCCATCAACATCAAATAGCAAAAAAAAAAAGGAGTCATGAAATAAACAACCAGGCCTCCAAAAGAATTAACTTGTATCCAGATGAAAAGTAAACTGTACATAATTAAAAACGAGACAAAAACACAAGCAAAAATATTTGGCACATTCTATTCATCAACAGTCAACAACTGAAATTCACAAAAATCAATACACAGATCTATAATCGAAATCTGCCTCTTAAGATCCCATTTGAGATTGAAAACCTTCAAATACAGCATGGGTAGCAATTATGTTGAATCTGATCACCAAGGCAACGCAAACCAAACAATCCCGTCTCTACCTGCGACCAAGACCTCTCTGCGGATCATATGCACCCCAAGAACCATGCCCAGATCCAGCTCTCATAAGGAGGAGCACCCTCAACACTTCCGGGAACCTTCAGTTCAAAGAGCAGGAAGAACTTCATAATATTGTGCTTTCCCATACATGCACATAGTTCTAACAAATTACAAATAAATCATACCGGATTCATGCCATAGCCAGCAGGATAAGGATTTCCTCCATAATTCGGATCAGGATTTCCATAATTCCCACCATAAGCTGCAGGTGCAGCTACAGAATCCTCAAGGGTTAAAAACAAAAAAACATAGACAAATGAGACCAATTCCTGAAAGTACATTCATAAGAGAGCATCAATTGATATATACCTTGACTACCAAATACAGCAAGCATGAAACTGGGGAGTGCACAATGTAAGAAAACCCTACATAGATAAAGC